>JAJPUD010005754.1:104940-127636 GCA_023553655.1 Myrmecobius fasciatus
CCTTCCTTCCTTCCTTCCTTCCTTCCTTCCTTCCTTCCTTCCTTCCTTCCTTACTTCCTTCCTTCCTTCCTTCCTTCCCTCCCTCTCTCTAATCTAACCCTTCATTTTTGTATAGGAGAAAAGTGATGACTAGAGAGAGTGTTCAACTTGACCAATTCACTTCTTGTCCTATACTTTTTTATCTTTGTTCTCTCTATGCCCCAGGACTGGTCTACCTCAGTCTCATCTTTGTCTACTGAAATTCCTCTCCTCCTTCAGGCCTCAAATCAAGTTCTACTTTCTCCATGAATCCTTTAGCAGATCATAGGATCATACATTTGGAATTAAAAGAGAACTTGAAAGTCATCTAATCCAACTCTCTCATTTTACATATGAGGAAACTGAGGTCCAGAGAGATTAAATGATTTTATAAAGTTTGTGCAGGTGGTGAGTGGCAGAGCTATGGCTTGAACCCAGAACCCGAAAATCAAATCAAGAATTGATTTCACTATTCCATACTTCTCCCTCCCTTCATCCTTTCTCTAGCTGAAAGTGATCTCTCCTTTTTCATTTTTCTGATTACATTCTGCCAGGAATTTCTCTCATTTATCATACTCCCTTTTTGGTAATAATTACTTGTATAAATGTCTTTTCTCCTTCCCAGGCTCCTAGACTGTAAATTGGGATCTGGATGCATCTATGTAACACAGATGGCTTCCGAGTGACTAGCAGATGTGTTAATAATGATAATATTAGTATTCAGATTGTTTCTTAAGCTTAGCAAAACACTTTACTACATAATTCCATCTGATCCCCACGACTCTGTGAAGTAAGTACAAATATTATCCTCCTTTCACAGATGAGGGAAATTATGGGAAAATTTAAGTGATTTTCCAAGGATTACATTGCTAATAAATATCTGAGGTAGGATTTGAACTTGGATCATCCTGACACCAAATGATCAGCTTGATTGCTATTTAGTTGCATTTTCTAGAAACCAATAAATTAAGACTTTTAAAAAAATTTCTCATGAAACTAACAAAAAGTGAAATCTATTCATTTCTTTTTAAATGGCTGAAACTTTTCCCAATACTATTTCCCATTGTGAAAACACCTTCTACACTCAAAGGCAGTGTTGTGTTCCTTTCATATCAAAACATCTGCCACAACAAAGAATGTGACTGAATAGACTGAGAGGATAAATACAAGGCATAATAAGCGGCCTTAATACTTAAAAAAAAAAACCCATGGCATCAAAACTAATTTTGTGTAACTCACTTTGATTCTTCAATAGCTCTGTGATGTTACTGATGTAGGCACTCCCCCCAGCCGTGCAGATTGCAATCCATCTATCTCCTCATCCTGTGTATCTCTTGTCCAAAACCTCCCCTGAAACCTCCACCCAAGAGGCCTCCCTCTCAATTTCTTGACATTTTGTGGACCCTATTTGAGCAAGCAGACTGTCCATTGGGTTACATTCTATGGCCAGGCATCTTTCCAATAATAATCTTTATTCTGTTTCTCTTATAATTCTTAAATTGAAACATGATACTGTCCACTCTCTTCTGCCATGTTCTCTACTATTGCCTTTTGAGATGATCTATAAATTGAATTCTTCAGATTCTGGGGAATTCTATGACTTGTAGCCATTTAGTATCAATAGACAAACATTGTTTTTTAAAAAGCTATATCTTTGGATGCTGCCAATTTCCCAATGGCAATCCAGATTTCAATTTGATTCAGGGTCTAGTTTATTGTCTGTCCACTGTGTTTGAATAGTTCATGCTTTGGGGGAAAGCTATTATTATTATATATTTTACCCAAATTTTGTGTTTAGGACTGAGGCTTGTACAAAGAATAAAGATTATTTAAGCTCTAGGTCTTCCACTGAAGGCTTCTTCTAATACCTACTGCCTCAAGGTGTGGAGGGGTCTCTGGGCTCTTGAATGACTATCTCCATGAAGCACAAGCTCTTGGTAGCACCTTGATGCAACTAACCAAGTTCAGAAAGACTCTTCCCCAATTTGTCTGCAGTGAGATGAGTTGTCTAGCCAGGACAATTCTCAAAGACTTTTGAATCGAGGGGTTCTAGGCTTTTTTTGTGCCATGTATCCCTTTGGCAGCAGTCTGATAAAGTCTGTGAATCCCTTTTCAGAATGATGCATCAATGCATTTTAAATGCATAAAATAAGTTTCTATGAGATTACCAATAAATTGAAATAGTTATAAATAAAAAGCTCACAAATCTTAGGCTAAAAGCCCTTGATCTAATAGGTGTCTATGGATTTATGATCTGTGATGGCAGGAGAGAGGATGATCCTTAAATATTTAGG
The DNA here is from genome assembly GCA_023553655.1 of Myrmecobius fasciatus. Lineage (NCBI taxonomy): Eukaryota > Metazoa > Chordata > Mammalia > Dasyuromorphia > Myrmecobiidae > Myrmecobius > Myrmecobius fasciatus. The sequence goes on from JAJPUD010005754.1 coordinate 107,253, forward strand.
GCTAAGGCTATTTGGTCCTCCACACCTAGATTTTCATGGACTTTTAATGAACCCATATATTTTCTAGATTAAAGGGAACTCATACAATAGCAAATTTAGAACTGGAAGGATCCTGAAAAAGTTACCTAATTTATCCCCTCAATGTTATAATATAAAAACTAAAGCCCAGAGGTCACATAGATCATAAGTTTATGAGAGTTCTTGGATCCCAACTGCAGTATTTTCTCTCTCTCTCTCTCTCTTTTTTTTTTTTTTTTTTTTTGCTGAGGGGTTAAATGACTTGCCCAGGGTCACACAGCTAGGAAGTGTTAAGTGTCTGAGGCCATATTTGAACTCAGATCCTCTTGACCAGGGCTGGTGCTCTATCCACTCCACCAACTAGCTGCCTCTAGTACTTCTTTCTTTATACCATTATCTGTTAGTCAGAGGTCACTAAAATACATCAGTGAGTTTCAAGGATTATGGAAATAATCATACTATAGATAATATCATAGACTAAGAATGAGTGTGGAGCAATCTGAATCTAATGAATGATTCAAAGATATCAAAATAGAACAATACAAAGATAGTCTTTAAAAGAATTAGCCTTTTATTAAATGAAAGAAATTATACAATTAATAGAAGAGGGGGTGGTTATGAAACTGATATTTTCAGTGATGTTCATATGTGGAACCAAAAATTTCAAAGGTGGAAGAGACTTTAGAGACCTTCAAGTGCAAGTCATACCTGACCAAAAAATCTTCATTGTGAGATCCCTAAAAGTAGTCATCTTTCCTTTCCTTAAAGACCTGGGGGAAAGGAAACTCACTATGAAATGAGGTAGTGCACTCCACTTCTGCATAATTCTAATTATTACAGAAAACATTTTTCTTTCACCAAAATCAAAAACTAACCCTCTGGGTTTTCCACCTATTATTTCTAGTTATGACCTCTAAGACCCAATGAGACCAAGCAAATTCTTCTGCAGGAAATCCTTTCAATGCTTGAAGATACCTTTTATCTCCCTCTTAAAGCTTTTTTCATTTCAGCAACTGCATTTCCTTCAACTGATTTTCATTTGATGTAGTTTTAAGTCATCCCCCCTCATCTGCTCTATTATGGAGAACACTTTTAGAAGGCTCTAGTTTGTCAATATCCTCCCCAAAATGTGGCGTCCAGAAGTAAAAGTAGTATTTCAGACATTGTGTGACCAGGACTGAATGCAGTGAAATTAGCATCCACTTTACTCTAGATATTTTGCTTTTTGAAACACAGCCTATGATTGCACTAGTTTGGGGGGTTTTGGGGGTGCTTCATATCCTATTCATCTTCAGTTTATAATTTCTGTATTTTTCAAATGGTCTCTTGTCTAGTCAAATATAAGAAATGACAACTTAGACACATTTTCTTCTTCCCTCTTTCTCCCCTAATTCTTTCACTTTCTGAACATCATTTATTGTTTCTTGTCTTTTCTAGTGGGGATCCTGCCAAGTAAAACACCTGAGTCGCTTCACACACCAGCCCTGCTGAGGAGGAGAACCAAGATTCAGGTAACCAGCAGTTTCATTTCTAGCCCCGAAAGATGACAATCACCAATATCTTTCAATTTTGGGAGGGCAAATGGGAGTAATTGTTCAGAAAGCTGCAGGAGCCACATGAAACCAATATCACAAAACAGAACTCTGAAGAATCCAGTAATCAGGAGTCGGTCATTCTGGCAACAAGCATTTATTGGTCATCCACAGGGTGTAAAGCTCTGTATCTAGCCCCCTCTCCCTCAGATGTATTTGAAATAACTCATGCAGTTTGGGCTGAGAAGAAACAAACAACACTCGGGGGCTCCATTTCATAAATCATCCTGCCAGGCATTGACTGGCGGCTTATGGCCTTCCTTAAAGCACATTTCACATCCCTGGGGTGTGCTGAGTCGGAGCTCTAATGTAAAATATTAGAACATCACGTGAAGTGTTTATTGTGGCTATTTCCCTATTGCTACTGCCTAGGAAGCCTCATGCAACCAAACCTATGTGCCACTGGTCTTTATGAAAATTAAAATTTTTATGTTTTTCTAACTAAAGCACTATTTAAAAAAGGATACTCAGTTAATACTTTTCAGATGGACGGATCTCAGGCCAGACTGAATAGTTTAGTTGTATGGGTCTGAAATGAACATGAGCCAGTACTATATATGATAAAACAAGGGATGCTCGACAACAAAAACCAACTTCATTAACACACAAAAATCCATGAGATAGTCAATTGCTTACCTGGTTTCCAAATACTAGCAGAACCTCTGAAGAAAAAATCAAAGGCCACATGGAGAATAAGAAAACCAGTTTTTTTTTTTTTTTTCATTCTAGCAAAGTCAATTGAATTATACATCCTTTGGATCTGGAAGTTTCTTTTGCAGATAATGGTTTCAGATTTCAGGTGACTTCCTCTGCAGAGAGATATGAAAGGATGTTTCAGTAGCAGCCCGTTATCAGAGAAGAGCAGAAAAATTTCATCCATATTCCCTGAGAGGTTTCCTACTTCTCTATCAATTGTAGTAGATTTTGCCCAGATAGTCAATCAATTAAGCAATATTCATTAAGTTTTTATGGCATATGGAACAAGGAGGTAGACTTGGGGAAATGACACTTTAGTAAGATTTAAATATATCAGTGACCTATGATTTTTGTCAGAGAGTGAAAAAAAATCCCTCTCCTGAGGTAAATCAGAGTCCTCCCTATATCTTGAGTTCTTTAGAATTGCTGAATTGTACTTTGACCAGGGTAAAATTGTGAGAGATTTTCCGGATTTCATGTCTAGTACTTTATCCACTATCTGATAGTGCCTCTTAACACATAAACATGAACAACTATAATTCACAATATTACACATGAAGGGCATTACTTGTTGCCTAAATAGATGCTAAGAGATATTGCTTTATCAGTCAGTTTTGCTAGATGTTTTTTTGGTTGTCACTAGGTGATTATGGGAGTACATGCTAGATCTTCTAATGACTATGGTATAAAAATAAAAGGCATTAATAAAACTAAAAAAGGGGGAAGTACATTAGAGTGGTGAAAACCAAATGTTTTTATTCACATTCATACAGAAATTAGAATTTAGCTTTCTCTAATCTGTACCTGACCAAGAATCTTCTCTATAGCACCCCTAACAAGAAGTTAAAGCCCCAGACTTCCTGAATGAAGTGGAAATGCTGCACATATATGGTCTATCAAAAACAATTTTATTGCTATTTTTACATCCAGTTCTAAATCAATGATTCTATGAAAACCCCTAACAGTGCCTTAAATGTTTTTTGGACTAGATCTGTGATTTCAAGATCATAGAAAACTCCTGGAGAGAAAAATCTCTCTCCCAATGCAGATCAGCATTTGCTCTGTTATAAATGGACTTGACAAATTGCTTAAGGGCACCAAGAGATTAAGACTTGCTTGGGATCATACAGTCAATATGTTTCAGAGGAAGGATTTTTGACTCTGAGGTTAGCTCTCTATCCACTCCACCACAGTCACACCACCATTCATTTGATAAGCACTTAATAAATACTAGATTGAACTGAATTGAATCCTCACTTTATATATGGGGAAACTAAGGCTCAGAGAGGGACAGTGAATAGTAAATGGTATCTCTAGGACTTAAAAACAGATTCTCAGATTGTAAAGTCAGTGATTTTATATTAGCAAAATGAACAAGATTTTGAACTAAAGAGAATCCAAAAAGAGTCTAGGACCAGAGTGCATACATTATTGTCTTAGTTTAAGGGTAAACCCAATAATCATTACAGTTTGGTGAATAAAAGATCATGGGTGAGAGAAATGAGCACCTGACTCTTTCATTATCAGCTATAACATATTCAGAGCTGTTCTGCTGGATAAATGTAGTTACTTCTGTACTATTTGGTAATTTTGATATTTTCTTGACCCACTCTTAGGCGTCAAGTACTTTTTTTTTAGCAGCAGTTGTTAGTCTGATCAAAGAAATGCTTGTACATTAACATGGTGTAATTTCAATTAAATGTTATTCCATTAATATGCCATTAAAATGTTCATGAACACAAATTACACAGGAAAATGATAGAAGAGGAATGGGACAACCAATCATTGGACAGATTCATGATCAATATCCAGAAAGATGCATTTTGCAAATTATTCTTTTCTGGGTTAATATGTATGTTCATATGTACACTGCATACATATATATATATATATATATATACATACATACGCATTAACATGAGAGGGGAAATATGGTATAGTAGTTAAAATATAAGGCAGCATTTTCTTGCTTTTGTATTTGTATCTTCAAAATCTATCATGATGTCTGGCTCATAGTAGGTGATTTATAAATGCTTAGAACCAAGGAAAATAGAAAAGGAAATAAGAGCAGCCTCAGTGGTAATGGATCTTACCACATCCTTCCTAGAAGTGCTTAAATCAATGCTTACTGATTGATTGATTGATTGATGTTCTTAGAGTCAAAAAGACCTGCCTTTCTGATACTAGCTCTGTGACTATGTTGAAATTACTCAAATTTTCGAACTCTAAGCCACTCTATAGGCTCAATAAGATTGAAAAACCCACACATTTGCTGAATATTAACAATGGAGTTTAATTTATATCAGGTAAGCTAAGAAGAAAACCAGAGCTAATACTGAATTATGTTTCAATGCATTAGTCTAGATTGTTTCAGTGATGGGAAGAAACCATATTCACTGAAGCATTGATCTAGAATTCAATTGTCTCTCATTAACCTATAATTTAAATATGTATCTCTTTTAATTTAATATTTTCCCCAGTTACATGTAAAACAATTTTTAACATTTGTTTTTAAAACTTGTAACTTCTTTGCTTCTTTGTCTCACCAGTACTTGCTATAGTGCCCACAATAAGCATGGAATAGGTACTTGCCTAACTGCTAATTAAGTAATTCATTATTTTGTCCTCATTATTATCTCTTGTGCTACTTCCTTCACGCAAGTCATTATAGGTAATATGTAGCATTCTACCTATACATCATTTGTGTTATCATATTATCCTTTGGTTCACACAATTTTGATTCTGTAATGATTATAGAGTTCTGAAAAACATGATTCTAAAACCATCTGGTGGTTTTATTGGACTGCAAGCTCAATATGAGACAACAGGAAGAGACATCTTTTTTAAAAAATGAATGCAATTTTAGGCTATATTAAGGAAGACACAGTTTGAGAAATAGAGATGAGGGTGCCTCTGTACATTGCCCTAATTAGACCTGGATCACTGGAGGTTAGCAACATCTCAACAATTTATAATTATTTATTTTATTTTATTATTAGTTATTATAGCTTAGTCCTGAGAAGTCCAGTATCCTAAACAGGCTCACATAATATCAGATTGTGGAAGGACTTGAACTCAGGTTTTTCAGGCTCTGAGTCTGGCTCTCTCTATGCAATGTGCCACACTGCCTTTCTAGAGTTTATATAAATTATTGTGTTTTATTTTGGATGCCACGTTTTAGGAAGGTCTTTAATAATCTGGAGAGCATTAGGAGAGGGTGACCAGGTTTTAAATTCATGATTTTGGGTTATCAGTAGAAGGAAGTAGGATGTTGATCCTGGAGAGGGAGGTTACGATGACTGTCCAAGGTTGCTTACTGGGAAGAAGTATTATATTTAGTATACTTGACCCTAATGGGAAAAATTAGGAGTAATAAGTGGCAAGTGCAAAGTGGCAAATTTAGCATATGGAAAAACTTAATGATTAGAGCTTACAGACATGGTATGGAATGATTTGGGATAATAGTTCCCCACTCACCAGATATCTTCAAGTGAAGGCTGGATAAGTACTTGCCAGTTATGTTATATTGCAAGCTGCTTGAGAAGGGTCATATTGTCATTCTTTGTATTGGTAGTTCTAGTATGTAGGATAGTATCTAGCACACAGTAGGCACTTAAATGTTTGTTGATTGTGTTGTACAATATATTTTTGTTCATAGTCAGTCTAAGCTAAATGACCTTTGAAGCCCCTTCCTTCCTATGATTTTTTTATTCACAACTACATAGCATGACCTGGAGAAGATTGGTGATGAATAAGGAAAATATTACATTTTGGCACTCAGTAATTAGTGTTTTCTAAATCGAATAGAATTAAGTTGCATATTTTCCAAAGAAGTGGTTAGATCTTAGTTGTCAGTTTGTTTTGTCATAGATTGTGTGTTGATGAAGAACTGGCTTTTTGTGAAAAATCACTCTGGAATTGCTTCTGGTACTTTCCCAGGGATTGATGTCAATCTAGAAATCTAGGATTTTATGAAAGACTATTTGATCCTCTTTCTTTCCATGATAGAACACATGCCATTGATGACAGATGAGCATCTCTGCCTTGATGGCTGCTTCATTTCTTTCAGTGCTTTGGAACTGACATAGATTAGTGTTCGTTCAGAAAAAGAGTATACATGTTGTAAAAGGAAAGTAGAGCAGCACATGTGTTTGCTTTAGTATAATCCTTTTCATGAATGATAGTCAATACTGGAAAGTATTTTCCATGAGCAATTTCATTCCTTTTTTTTTAACAAGACATTAAATGGTGGTGGAATATTTGCACATTAAAACGTGCATTTATTTTTCAAGATTACACCTGCGATCCCTCTGGATTGTGCTGTCCAAATACTTGCATATGTTAATTGACAACATTTGTACAAAAATTACTACCAATTTATGCCTTCTGTCAGCTTAAAAGCATATTATAGAAAAATGTTTTTGAAGCCCATATCAGAGCTATAAGAAGTGAAGGGAGGGGTGGGGGGTGGAAGGCACTAAGTCAGCATATTTAAATTCAATTCCCAGCCATGTTGCAGGGGCAAAATACAGGAATTAGTCATCATACCCAGAACAGAGGACTAAAAGGTTTTTCATGGTTGATAATCCAAGTAGGCTGGAACCTTGACAGGGCTCCAAGAATGATCCCAGTGGATCATTCATGGAAGAGCAGCATTGGATAGCCTCCAAAGGATGCTCTCAACAGGAGACAGAATGCTTGTGATTTAAAAGTCTAACAAAGGAAAACAGTATCTGGCTTCAAAAGGTATCAAAGACTCAAATAAAATATAGTTAAAATTTATCGAATGATTCAAAGTTTGAAAAGTTCTTAGCATATTTTATCCCAGTTGATCCTCACAACAACCTCATAAAACAGTTGTTATTAATAGTCCCATTTTACAGTTGAGGAAAATGAGGTTAAGAGAAGTCAAATTATTTGCCCAGGGTTACACCATAAAGGTCTAAGAAAGGATTTCAGCTCAGGTCTTCCTGACTTGAAGTCCAACACTATTCACTTCACCATGTTTTTGTTGTTGTTGTTTTTTGTTATTGTTGTTTGTTTCTTGTTTGTTTTGTTTTTAGCTGGGGCTAAGTAACTTGCCCAGGGTCACACAGCTAGGCAGTGTTAAGTGTCTGAGGCCAGATTTGAACTCAGGTCCTCCTGACTTCAGGGCTGGTGCTCTATCCACTGCACCACCTCCCTGCCCCAATTTCACCATGTTTTGACAGAAAACCATAATGGTTTTTTAACTTCCACAATGAAGCAAAAAAGAAAGCTGATCTCTCCCCAACAAGGTAGATTTTCATTCATATCTATCTATTTCTAGAAGCATGAGAAATAGACGAGAAAAATGAAAGAAACCTTATACAAAGCATCAAGAAGTATGGTGCTACTGCTAATGTTAGACTATCAAATATCCAGAATGTGCCGACAATATGCTTCAGAAATAAGATCAGTTTCTCTCAGAACTGAGACTCCTGCTAATGTCAAAATTCACCCTTCAGGACACAGATTCTGAGGAATTCTGGACTGAAAAGGACTTTACAGAAAAAAGGCTCATTTAACTAAAAATGGAAGTCAATGTCACTTAACAAGCAATAGTGAAGGGCATGAAGCAAGTTGGGGAGAGGACACAAACAGAATCTAGAGTGGGCTTTGGTTCCAGTGCAGGAAAAACAGTGGTTCTAAAAGAAGGTACCCCCAAATGTGGTTTCTTATTACAGTTCTATGATTATGACATCTATCAGGGAATCTAGGTGATGCTGAAGAGGTCCAAGGGTTTTACAGGAAAAGCATTATTCCTGTTCAGGTTTGTCTAAGTGATTTCCCAGCTCTATGTCACAGATAAGGAGACACACAGGGAGATCGACCTGAAAGAGTCCCCCAAATGGGAGCCATGCAACAGGTAGGAGAAGTGAGCCTGGTTAGATCAGAGACCATTTTTTGGAGAAAGGCTCAGCCCCCCAAATTGGCTACATCAAAGCTGTACAGCTTGAGATGGGGAAAGGATAGCATACATCATTTAATCTAACCCCTTCACTTTGCAAATAAGAAAACTGGGATTGTAGAATAATAGGCTTGTGGAGTTAGAAAAAACCTTAGACGTCATCCAGTTCAAATCCCTTTTTTATAGATGAAGAAAGTGACTTGCTCAAAGTCACAGAGCTAACAAGTGGTAAGTAAGGTAAAGTGATATGAAAGAATGAGCAGTCAGACAGCTAGGTAGTATAACACACAGCTAGTCAGTTTACTAATGTAGATAGTATCATTTACACACATCTAATTAGTGTCATTAATGAACAGCTAAATTAGTATACTGATGCAGCTAGCTAGTATTATTAATTTAGCTTGTTAGTATCACCGACACGACTAGTTGGCGTCACTAATGCAGCTAGTTAGGATCACTAACACACAGCCAATTAGTATTACTTATGAGGTTAGTTAATATTAGTAACATAGATAGTTGCCATCACTAATGCTGAAAGTTAGTATCATTAACACACAGCTAGTAAACATCACTAACACAGAACTAGTTAGTATTACTAACACACAGCTAGTTTCTGATGAGCTAACTAACATTGCTAGTTAGTGATTCATGGTTCCTAATTCATGGCTTTTTTTCACTATATTATGTTCCTTTCTTCTTTTTTTTTTTGAACTATAATGTTTTTAATAATAGCTTTTTATTTTCAAAATACATGCAAAGATAGTTTTCAACATTCTCCCTTGCAAAACTTTGTGCTTCAAATTTTTCTCCCTCCCCTTGCCCCCAATTCCTTTCCCTAGACAGCAAGTAATCCAATATAGGTTAAACATGTGCAGTTCTTCTAAACATATTTCCACATTTATCATGCTGCACAAGAAAAATCAGATCAAAAAGCAAAAGAATATGAGAAAAAAAGCAAGCAAACAACAACAAAAAAGGTGAAAATCTATGTTGTGACCCATATTCAATTCCCATAATCCTCTTTCTGGATGTAGCTGGCTCTTTCCATCACGAGTCTATTGAAATTGACCTGAATAACCTCATTATTGAAAAAAGTCAGGCCCATTACAGTTGATCATCAAATAATCTGGTTATTGCTATATACAACGTTCTCTTGGTTCTACTCACTTCACTTAGCATCAGTTCTTGTAAGTCTCTTCCGGCCTTTCTGAAATCATCCCATTAATCATTTCTTATAGACCAGTAATATTCCATTACATTTATATACCATAATTTATTGAGCCATTCTCCCACTGATGGGCATCCATTCAGTTTCCAGTTCCTTGCCACTACAAACATTTTTGCACATATCCTCCTTCCTCTTATAGACTATACTCTTTAATGACACAACAATTGTATAAAAGTCCTCCTGGGTATTTTAAATCACCAGTCATTCAGCCAGTTTCTACCATGTACAAAGCTCTATGCCAGGTATAGAGATATAATGACAAAAATAAAACAATTCTTGCTATCAAGGACTTTATATTCACCTGGCAAGTCATGACAAGTGCATCAATGCAGGGACTGGTAGAGACAGCTAAAATCAGCTCACAAAAGTATACTGTTAAATTCTCAGTGTGAACATTTGCACCCTGGAAATGGGCAAATGCTCCAAATCCTGGCTTTGATTTATCATTTTGTTGATTTCTAGACTTAAGAAAATGATGGAGAAAATGTCAATTGTGCAGATTAAGCTTGAAAGTGTGTGAAACTCCTGAAAGAACTGGTCAAACAATTACTAGCACATCCCTTCAAATAAGTAAATACAACATTCACATAGAGGAAATACATTTCTTTGGGAGGGGGAGAGCATGAACAAGGTATTAGAAAGGGGAAATCTAGAAAAATGAAGGTTGCCATAAAATGTCACAAAATAAGATATTTTTGATATATAATAAAATGCTTGATATTTTGATATATAATAAGATACTATTGGAACAAAAACAATTGAAGGAAAGCAACATTTAAATAAAATGCCTGCATTTTTCACTAAACCCAAGCAATAGTTGATAGAATGTCATATATATATATATTTACAATTTTCTTCATAGAAAATCAAAATTAGTATTGAGTTTGACTAATTTCAATTCCAGAACACACACTTGCTAAAGAGGTAGTTGCCTCTTGAAGAAGGATTATCTCTATTTTCATTATCAACTTTTCCTACTCCAATAAAACTCACTTTCATCATGAAATATAGCCATTTCTATTAAGGAGCTAGCCATGCAATATTACCTCTGATCAGAGTGATTATGTGGTTAAGTCAGGTTCAAAGGAGATTGTTCAAATGATGATACCAGGGAGAGAGGCACTGAACAGCTTTTTCCACAGATTGGTTATTGCTTTTCAACCATGTTTTATGAAAAACAGCACTTTGAGAAAGCACAGCATTTGGAAAATATTTTCCTTTGTTGGAAAGTGACCAGAGCAAATGTTTCATAGCTATCTATTGTGTGCAAACTTCTAATTGGGAAAAACCTAGAAACAGATGTATTCCGATGTGAATTATAACAAGCATTCAAAGAACAATTAATTTCAATAGTACATAAACTGTTTGTAATAAGAAGATCTATTTCAATGATACCCATGTGGTCTTTATAACTGAGAAATACAGAAAGAAAACTATGAACTAATATCATTATTAATGATGAGTATTGTCTAAATTATGTAAATAAAATATTAATAAGTATGTTACAACAATATATTAGAAAGATTATCAGTATGACAATGTTGGATTTATACAAAAATTTTCAGCAGAAAGGCCATAATTATAATAAATGATGTTAATAATATAAATAATAAAAAATATGTGATTATCTCAATAGATACCAAAAAAAGCTTTTGACAAAATCCAGAAAATGTTTCTCTTTTTAAAAAATCTAAAAGGAACAAGAATAAATGAATCTTTTCTTAATGTAGTAAATAATATATTATTAAATTCAAGAGTAGAACAGAAGATAGAGCACTGGACTTGATATTGAGAAGATCTGAATTCAACTCTGACCTCATATACTTACTACTCTATGACCCTGACTTGTTTCTTCATCTGGAAAATTGGAATAATAATATCACTTAATACTAAGGATTGCTGTGAAGATAAAATGAGTTAATATTTGTGAAACTCTTTGCAAATCTTGAAGTACTATATAAATGCCTTATATTATTATTAATAATCATTAATTATGATAGAGCAAAATTAGAGATCTTCCCAGTAAGATCAGGGATAAAGCAAGGATGCCTATTATTATCACTGAGAGAAGCAAGAGAGGAAGGAAGAGAAAGAGAAAGAGAGACAGAAGGAAGGAGTGAGGGAGAGAGAGAGGGATATATCTATAAAATACAGGTACTAAGATAAGTTCCAAAGGAATCTATGACCTAGAAATAAAAGCAAGGAAGAAATTGCCTTTCAGATCTATGGAAGGGAAAGGGTTTGATTCAAACAATCAAAAGGGAGAATTGCACAAGATAAAATGTACAGTTTTCATTATGTAAAATTCAAATGCTTTTACATAGGCAATGTAGTTAAAATGAAATGGGAAACAGGTAAATGTGAAATTTTTTTCTGCTAATTTCTCTGCTTAAAATTTCATTACAAAAATATATATAGAACTGATGCAAATTTATAAAATGCTGAATCATTTCTCAAAAGATAAATGAATAAAGGATGTGAACAGGCAGTTTAAAAAGTATTAAAAATTGTCATCTTTCACACAACCTGATGATGTTTTTTATTAAAAGTTCACAGAGAAGAGGAGTCTTATATTGAAGCAATAAACCCAAGTTGCACATGATTGGATACAAACCAATTCAGATCCCACAGTGAAATAAACATGCAATTAGATGGACTCCCTTAGATTAATAAAATCATAGGATTAAGTGCTTACCATTTACTCATGAAGGATTAGTTAGGCTGCATGTTTTTTTTTTTTAAAGCAGATATTTTATTAAATTAAATCATTTATGATTATAGGGAATAGAGAATCCATATCAGATTCAATATTTATAACAATCAACCACAAGACAAAATGTGTTTATCCAAAACAATATTTAATCCTTAAACAGGTTAAGAAAAAAAATTCCAATATGCATGCAACGTACATGCATTGCTAGTGTGGTAAATGGCATATTGGACTTGCATTCAGAAAGCTTTGGGTTCAACTTTCCTTCAGTGATGTTATAATAATAATGATTATTATAATTTACTACTTAACTATTATTATTATTTATTATAGTTAAATTTTTATACTGCCACTATGTGCCAGGCACTGTGCTAAGTGCTTTACAAATATTAACTCAGTCCTTACAATTATGGAAAGTAGGTGCTATTAGTATCCCCATTTTACAGATGAGGACAATGAATTAAACAGAGGTTAAGTGACTTATCCAAGGTTATATGATTAGTACACGTCTGAGGCTAGATTTGAACTCAGTTCGTCTTGATTCCAGGCCTCCCATGGCTATTTGACCTCTGATTTAGGCTTCCCCAAGCCTCTGAGGTCATTCATTTAATATTCAAAGAAATGCAATTGAGTATTAGTATTTTAAAAATCTTTTGAATTCTCCATAAGTCTAAATATATGCTTCTCAAAATTATCATTTGATTTTTGTTTATGTTTTATTGCTTTTAGGGGCTAAAAGAGTAAAGTTTATGAGGGAGGGTTCTTAATGTCCTATATTACAATATAAAAAGGGCATTACCCGATTTTATGAAGGAAATACTCTAATCAATTTAAAAACATCAATCTTTATTTTTACAGAAAAGCATTTTCTTTTTGTTTTAATTTTTTGACATCTTTTTTTTTTGTTGTTGTTAAATCACCTTTATTTCTAAATTTTTCCCTATTCATTTCCCTATCCAGCAAACCATTCTAGGTTATAAAAGGGGAAAGGGAAAAGAAGACAAAAATCAGTTGAGTCAGACTAATCATCTTTCTGGGGGGAAATAACATCATAAAGAGGTACGTAAACATACATATTTATTGAATAAATACAAAATGATGCTTTTAGGAAGTGGCGCTTCCATTTGGATAGATTGGCCTGGTGTTCGGGAAACTGGAAAAGCCTTACTAAAGAGGCAGCCCATAAGGTTCAAGAGGAACTAGAGATTTTAAGAGTTGGAGGGGAAACTGGAGAACATTTCCACATGAGATGTATACATTATATGCAGATATATGGAGGCAGGAGATTGAATGTCATGTATAGGAACAGCAAGTTCAAAAGGTTGATTACAAAATTCTAATTAATTATAAAGGATTGCTTTGAGAAGCTGTTTAAAAAAAGATTTAATAGCTTTTCCACCTACAGAGCATCTTCTCATTAATTTTAAATTTTCAAAAAACTAACTTAGCTATTTAAGGCAGTATTATTAGAACCTTTTTGTTTTCTGTCATCTTTTACATTTTTTTTGCTAGAAAAAATAAATAATAAATCTAACCTTTTTAGAAGTAAAGAAAGTTCATCTTTAACAAAAGATAACCTATAAGCTAGGTTACTAAAGGACTACTTCCTACTATTAGAAAAAAATGAATTCTCTTCCAAGTGTCAGATTTTTATTATTGGGATATTTGTTAAATGATATTCTTCCTCTATAAATCCATTGTTTACAGGAAGACCACAGGATAAAATTTTTAGGAAGGCAATGATTTTAGAAGATCTTGAGGAATAGAAATTTATTTTCTAAACCCATGGATCACAACATGGTCATAGACATTGAAAGAAAATAACAGGGGCATCTGGATGGCACAATGCATATAGAGCACCTACCTTGGAGTTAGGAGGACATGAGTACAAATCAACTCAGACACTTGACACTTACTAGCTGTGTGAGCCTGGACAAGTCAATCCCAATTGTCTCCCTTCCTCCAAAGAAAATAAGAGGATCTACAAAATTATAATATTTTGTATTTTGGAGGACACTGTACAAATCAGAAGGGTATTCCAGAAATCATAGCCTCTGAAGCTTTGCCAGAAGGCTACTGCTAAAGATAACTCTGGTGTGCCTTATCTGTAAAGATCCCACTAACCACTCTGATGAAAATCCTGACAAAAGTGCTTGGAAAAGAAACTGGCAAAGTCTTAAAATGGAAAAATCACCCTCTTTCCCATCATTCAAATGGATCACTACTTGTCAAGTCTATCCAATGATCAATATGTAACTAAATATTCTGGGTACCTTCTTGGTTAAAAAACAAGGCAACAAAGCAGTTCAGCTTGTAAAATGAATGGGGAAGATCACAGTCAGGGCTCAGGGGTCACTTCCTACATGAATGCCATTTTTAACTTCCCCTTCAGTAAAATTGTTAGTATTTTTGTTTCCCAAAATTAAGAGATTTTGTATTTGCTTATCTATGTACAGGTGATAGAAATGGTTTCTGTTTTGACTAGAAACCCTGATGGTCTTACCCTCCCAGATTGCCTTTTTTAAACTAGGTAAAAGAGGCCTGATTCTTTGCCTCATTTCTTTCTTTTTTTTTTAAATTTTATAACTCTCTATTTTTCCAAATACATTCAAAGATAATTTTCCCCATTAACTATTGCAAAATCTTATGTTCCATTTTTTCTCCCTCCTTTCTCCTCTCCTCCCTCCTCAAAGTAAGTAGCAAGCAATCTAGTACAGCATATGCAGTTCTAAACATATTTCCATATTTGTCATTCTGTGCAAGAAAAATCAGATCAAAAAGAAAAAATTATGAGAAAGAAAAAAAAAAACAGGCAAACCAACAGCATCCACAACAATAAAGGTGAAAATGCTATGTTTTGATGCACATTCAATCTCCATAGTTCTCTGGTTGTGGATGGCACTTTCCATCGGAAGTCTATTAGAATTGCCCCAAATCACCTCATTGCTGAAGAGCCAAGTCCATCCAAGTCGATCATTACATAATCTTGTGGCTGTGAACAAAATTCTCTTGGTTCTGCTTACTTCACTTAGCATCAGTTCATGTAAGTCTTTCTGCTTTGCTTCATTTCTTACCTTACTTAATCACTGAATGGGTATTACCTCAGTCAAACTGAGATCTGGGAAAGATCTTAACTTAAAATAGCCTAGGTCTCTCTCTACATCTGGGGCCATCTCCAGTTGTACTTATCTATATCTTTCCACTGGACCCAGTTGGCTCTGGATAAGAAAATGAATATGGTGACCCTGCCCAGCCCTCCCTCACTTAAATCCAATTCACTTGCAAGTCATGGCATCAACTCCCTGATGTCATGGTCCCCTTCTAAAATGAACAACAACAATATGTAGTATCTGTACATATCTCCATCTGACTCTCACTCCCAACCCTATGAAAATGCCAATTCTTAAAGTGCAAGGACTAGCCTTGGTTTTTTTATCCCAGCATCTGGTAATGTAATATTTGCTGAATTGAATTTAAAAGTTTTGCTCTCTGGTGTCTGATACTAAAAAGACTTTCAGTTTCTTCAGATTTAATACATAGGTATTATGTATAATAATACATAAGGTACCAAGGTACCAAGCATAGGATCTCCAGTTACCAATCATGCCATTTTAAGATAACTTTCCACATGCCAGCAGTCTGATTTTACATACACACTAAAAATACAGGCCATTATTTTTTCATGTCTTATGGCAGTGTTAACCAACCTATCTCCTTTCTCTTGAGAAATCTTTAATCCAATAGAAGAAAAATGCCACAAGGCTGCACATGACTTATTTTTACCATTGATAAGCAATGGTTTTCAGAAGAGTTGGGATTTATCTACAGACTTAATCAGGTAAAAACCCCACAAATATACCAATTACTAACAATAGAACTTAATTTATATCAAGTAAGCTAAAAGGAAATCCAGAACCAATACTGAATTTATGTCTAATGATTGGGTCCTCCTTATTAGTCTAACTTATTTTAATAATGAGAGGAAACCATATTCACTGAAGCAATGATCTAGAATTCAATTGTATCTCAGCAACTTATTACTTAAATATATCTCTTAAACCCTGGTTAGGCTCAAGCTTCTTCTGTTTCTCCTCTTTTTCCCTGTCCCATCCCCCTTCCATTATTTGTTCTTTAAATACGTCTATTTCCATCATTTTAAAACTATATTACTGTATACTGCATACACAATGTCCACAGTTATACTCTCTTGCACATTGTGTTTTTATCCTGTAGAGTTGTACTATACATATTCAAGGTTTTGAGTCTGTTCATTTTCTCAGTCTTTTGGAATACCATGTGAGTGCTCTCACAATTTACCTAGCCTTGGCCTGACTCAAGCTGGAAAAGCACTTTTAAGCTGAAATCCAAAGAACCATATTTGTGAAAATAGAATTGATTGTAAATGTGTCTTGATTGACCAAATAGTACCATTTTCAACAATATAAAGTACATTTTCGGGGAAGGGGGGAAAGTTCCTTTCTTTCTTTCTTTTTTCTTTCTTTCTTTCTTTCTTTCTTTCTTTTTTTTTTTTTTTGTTGAGGCAATTGGAATTAAGTGACTTGCCCAGGGTCACACAGCCAGGAAGTATTAAGTGTCTGAGGCCAGATTTGAATGCAGGTTCTCTTGACTTCAGGGCTGGTGCTCTATCCACTACACTACCTAGCTGCCCCTGAATTTCTTATTTTTTAATCTCTGCTCTTTGCTCAGCACGATATGGTCTTTTTTTGAACCAGAGAAAGACCCAACTGTCACCTAATGTTAATTCCATCCTTTTGTGACCTTTGGCAAATCATTTAAATTGTCGGTTCCAGTTTCCATTTTTATTGAATCAATAACTAATAAGATATTTGGTTTGGGTAGATTAATGCTATATGGCTCTCAGAATAATATTAAATGGGGCAGCTAAGTGGCACAGTGTATCCACAAGTCCTGAGTTCAAATCTGGCCTCAGATACTTAACACTTCCTAGCTGTGTAACCCTAGGCAAGTCACTTAACCCCGATTGCCTCAGCAAAAAAGCAAAAAAAAAATAATAATATTAAATAACCATTTTATTTCATATTTTATTACACAATATTGAATCTAAAGGCATAGCATGCTTTTTTCATTTCATATTATAGTACTAAAGTATCAGATATAAATGTTTCACATTAAAATGTAATTATTAATGATCACTTTACCATATAAAATAATATTTCCCCCCTTTCCATATTTTGAAGAATTTATAATTTATTCATATGTTCAGTTCATCCACAAATAGATTACAACCCACCTATGCTTTCTCATACATTTGGTTTTTATTTTTATTATGTATTTCTACATATTCTCCATGGTAGATCTATTTAATATCTATTTAATAATTTAATTAATATTGAATATCTAGGTCAAATGAATTCAATTAATAAGCACAATATTATGTACTAAGCACTATGCTAAATATTGAACATATAAAGGTAAAAACACCTAAGTTTTTACTCTCAAGAAGTTACTTAGATGAAAAGTGGATATACTTATTTTTGTTGTTCATCTTTCACTTTCAAAAAAAAAATCAATGATACCAAGTATATAACTTGACTTGTACTTGAATTGGATTTAATTGGAGCAAGGTTGCAGAACATTGTCAGTTTCATATAATGAAATTTCTTCACCAGCTTCAGTTCTCCATGAGTTTTAGCTTTCCAAACACTATTTTTACAAGATCATGTTATATCCATATATTCCTCTTTTGTTAGCTAGTCTTATCCCTATCTTTTCTATATTTCTCTCTAAAACCTGAGTTAGTTGATGACTACAGTGTTGTCTGGGGGAATACTTTATTTTTAATCTATGTTAGAACTGTTTCCTCTTCTATCTTCATAATTTCATTCTTCAGCATACTCATACCTCCTGGGCTGAAGCATTTTATTTCATGATATGCTATTTATTTTTCTTCTAAACCTTTTGAATTAGTAGACTATTTACATAGAAATATTGAGAGATAATAGAAGAGCAGCATCAGTGCTGACCTGATATCCATGGAGAATTTAAAGACATATAGCAACTTCCAAACAAGTATTTCCTGATTTCTCCAGGTGTGAATGCTCTAATATTTCATATTTACTAATGCATGTTTTGCATTGATTTATCCATGTATATGTTAGCATATCCCCCAAGGTGCATGGAATATTAGGTGAGGACTAAAACCTCTGGTGTGAGAGATTATCAAGAAAAATAATCTCTTTTCATATTTTTTTAAACAATGTTACTGAACTAGAAGATGATAGGAATTGTGTGGGTATCTAAATTTTAGCAAAGCTTTTGATAAAATAACATATACTGTTTTTATGGAGACAATGGAAAGGTATGAATTTGATGATTACAAAAACAAATGAATTAAGAACTGCTTGGATGACTGGACTCAGGAAGTAGTTATTAATCTCCATTAGGAGAACATTGATCATCTCATGTAAAATTTTCTTCCCTTACCTTGCTTTTCATTATTTTATGAAGCAGCCATTCATATATTTCAATCCTTCTATCCTCCCACTCCATGATGTTAAACATGTACTTAAGGCTATTGTTTCCCTTTGCTTCTGTGTGTTTCTACTTGACAAAGAAATTGAATGTTTGTTGGATGAAATGGTTTCTGAACTCTTTTGGACTTATTTTTTTGGCAGGTGCTCTAAACTTTTACATTTTCTGTGAGAAATGTGGCTGATCAGAGTCAATGTTTTTGCACTTGAATCATTTCCCTTATTTCAGAGTCAGAATTTTTAAAAAGTTCATGAAAGTTTATGATTAAGAATGTCTTCTCATCTTTATCTTTTCTTTTACTTCATTATTTTGTGCTTGGCTCCAATGTGTTGATGATCTGGCCACACAAAGACCTTTGATTCTGAAGTAACATTAATAACTAGTCATTCTCTATTTATTAAGGCACACAGTTAATTTAATTTTTTTTTGTAGTGTTGTAGAGTGCTTATCATGTCTAGGACCAAATCTATTCTTAATGAAAGCATTCATCACAATCAGATGTGAAGCTTCTCTTTGATCTATAAGATTTTGACTTCTTTCATTTTTAAAAATTCAGAACCATATATTCTGTGATATATATTTTTTCTGTCCATTGTTGAATGAGGCCATGAAGTATTAAGATATATTTCCAGAATATCTCCAACATATATCTGGAAGGGACTTCAGAGAACACCGAATAGGTCCTCATAATTGTAAAGTTGAAGAAGTAGGTCTTGTCGTACTCTTCATAGAACTTCTCCACTTCTTTATCTTCTGCAAAAGAAGTTAGCAATAAGCTACATTTATTTCATTGGTTGTTTGTGATAGAATTTCAGCTGAACTTTTTAAAATCCTAAAAGAGGATGTTGTTGAAGTTGCACTCAATATGCCAACCAATTTGAAAACTCAACAGTGGCCACTGGAATGGAAAAGATCAGTTATAAGATGGGCAATGCCAAAGAACATTCAAATTACTTAACAACTGTGTACATTTTATGCTTAAGGTTAGGTTTAAGATTATGCAAGCTAACCTTCACCAATATGTAAACCAAGAATTATAAGAAGCTGCCGGCTAGTTTTCAAAGAGCTAGAAGAACTAGAGAGCAAATTACTAACATTTGTTGGATTGTGGAGAGCGAAAGCAAGTTCCAGAAAGACATCTTTTTGAAGTAGTTTTTAGTTTGAATTTTCTTTTTCAACATGGTTAATATAGAGATGTTTTGCATGCTGCAATGCATAAATCTGTATCAAACTGCTTACTATCTTAGGAAGGGAACAGAATGAAGGGAGGGAAATAATATACAAGTTAAAATTAAAAACAAAACAAAAAAATCTACTTCTGCTTCACTGGTCACATTAAAGCCTTTCACTGTGTAGATAATAACAAAACCTGGTAAGTCCTCAAAGAGATTCTTTCTTGAGGAACCTGTAGGTGGGTCAAGAAGCAACTATTAAAACAGAACATAGAATGACTAATCAGTTTAAAACTGGGAAAGGAGTACAACATAATACATATTGTCATCTTATTTATTCAACTTACATGAATACTACATCATATGAAATGGCATCATGAATCAAAAGCTGGAATGAAGATTGCTGGGAGAAATAACAATTGCAGATATGTAGACAATACCACTTTGAAGAAAGTCAAGAAGTATTATAAAGCCTCTCGAAGAGGGTGAAAGAAGAGAGTGTAAAAGCTAGCTTGAAGCTTTATAT
>JAJPUD010005754.1:127736-149441 GCA_023553655.1 Myrmecobius fasciatus
ATAATAAGATCATGGCAATTGGTCCCATTGTTTTCTAGCAAATAGAGAGAGAAGAAATGGAAGCAGATTTTATGTTCCTGGATTCAAAGATCACTTTAAATGGCAACTCCTGCCATGAAAAAAAAGAGATACTTACTCCTTGGAAAAGAAAACTATGACAAATTTGGAACATCAAAAGCAGAGATATTTATTACCTTATCAAAAAAGGTCTGTTTTGTCAAAGTTACGGTTTTTTCCAGTAGTAATGTATGGTTTTGAGAGTTGGAGTATAAGGAAAATTGAATGCCACAAAAGCAACGCCTTTGAATTTAGTGCTGGAAAAGACTTTCAAGAATCCATTGGATAGCAAGGAGATCAAATCAGTCAAGAATTAAAGAAAATAATT
Organism: Myrmecobius fasciatus; assembly: GCA_023553655.1. Classification (NCBI taxonomy): domain Eukaryota; kingdom Metazoa; phylum Chordata; class Mammalia; order Dasyuromorphia; family Myrmecobiidae; genus Myrmecobius; species Myrmecobius fasciatus. The sequence goes on from JAJPUD010005754.1 coordinate 128,122, forward strand.
CAAGCTATTCACCACAAGGTCAAATACTGAAGCTGAAGATGGCCACATAATAAGAAAATGGGACTCATTTTTTGGAAAAGACCCTGATGTTGGGCAAGACTGAAGGTATAAGGAAAAGAAGGTGGCAGAAGACGAGGTGGATAGTGTCATGGAAAAAATGGACATGAACTTGGACATACTTTGATAGATAGTGGAGGATAGAGGCCTGATATGCTATGATTCATGGGGTCATGAAGACCACTACAGTTATTGTATCTGACAGTATATGTAGCAATTCATAACCATAGTTCCCCATTTCTTTATTAAGAGGAGGGAAGTGTATTCTGAAACCAAAACTGATCATAATTGCAGATTTTTGAAGTGAAAATGCATTTTGTAAAATTATTTTTATATCAAGGTCTGAATGATTAAGATCCTTGAAGACACTCTTTCTATTCCCCAAAACAAGCACTATGACCAGCACATGTGATTATTGGTCATTTCAATCATGTCTAACTCTTTGTGGTTCCTTTGGAAGTTTTCTTGGCAAAGATACTGGAGTGATTCACCATTTCCTTCTCCAGCTCATCTTACAGATGAAGAAACTGAGGGAAATAAGGTTAAATGACTTCCCAGGGTCATATGGTCATATGGGTCTGAAGCTAGATTTGAATTCAGGAAGATAAATCTTCCTGATCAGGTCCAGCCCACTCTTTACTGCTTACCTATCTACCCAACCTGGAGCATAGTAGGTGTTTAATAAATATTCTTTGAACTCAAAGAATTGAAGATACTTGTCTAAAGTAGTCATTGTGAGATAAAGTAGTGCTCAGCTGTCACCACTACAGTTAAATAGAGGGAAAAGGGTGGTCCAGTGGAAAGAGAGCTAGATTTAAAGTAAGAGAACGTGAGTTGAAATCCTAACTTTCTGTAACCCTGGGCAACTAACTTTCTCTCTCTGGTCTCAGTTTTCTCATCTATAAAAAGGGTTGGACTGCATAGTTTCTGAGATCTCTATATGCTCTAATATTATGCTCCTGTGATCTGATGAATAAAACCTGCTGAAATGAGATGGTTTCATTTCAAAAGTCCTATATTTGTGTTTTTTTTTAGGTCCCAAATAATAATAATAAAAAGTAAAAAGGAAAGCTAAATATGTCACTTGGTATCTTAAACTGGAGATCTTTTTGCTCTGATGACACATTTGGAGTCATCTAAATTCACACCCATTATCACTTAAGTGAACACCGGCGCTGTTGCCAAATCTTGGAAAGATATTCAGATTTTTTTTCCCCTCTCATTCTGAAGGTTATCTCCCTGGTCGCTCAGAAAATCAGGTGACAACCATTTCCCATGATGCTCTAAGTGCTGTCAAGCTGTCCATCAAACTGTCAGCTGACCCATCGGTCCCATGGTTCTTTAAGACTTCTCATATGATAAATTGAAAAGCACTATTATCTGCCTGTTGTGACGGGGACCTGTTTAGGCTTTGATAAGATATCACTAGTCCCAGGTGAGAGGCGGCTGACAGCGCGTCAAAGCAAGACAACAGGCAGCAGCAGCCACCAAGAGAGCGGGCCCCAGGTTGACAAACATCTGTTGTGGTTGCTAAGCCCTCTTCTGCACGTTTCAGTTTCAGACTCATCCCGAGTCTGGGCAAGTATGGAAATTTTACTTTTATAGCTAGTAAAGTATAGTACTATATAGTACTTTTCACTTAGTACTCTTTCTCATATCAAAGGGAGGAAAGTCCTTAGAACTGAAAAGACACCAAGGATAGAACTCAATTTCTGCCCCATGTCTAAGAAATTTCATGTTACTGCTGATGACTCATTCAATTCTTTAAGAACCTGAGAGACAATATGTTTCAACAAAAGAAAAAATGTCTGGATTCCCCCCCCCCCCAAACAAACAAACAAAAAAACAACTAATATTAATAAATAATCGGTGTATTTTTGTGAAAGTGTGAAGGAATCAATGCTCAAAAATTAGTCCAGTTCGTAAAGTTAGTCTATATTTGCTGTTCTATTTAATTTATTTTAAAATTAACAGTGGTACTAAGATTTCATAATGGATAAGGTTTATGAGTTGGAATTCACAGCTTTGCTATTTAATTGCTATGAATTATTCTAATGTCAATCTAAAGACTTTGATCTCTGTATAAAAAGGAAGAATGGGAGGGAGAGACCCGCTAGTCAAGGGATCAATGGACTAGTCAATATTTGGAAAAAGAAAAGTATTTCCCAAAGAGGGGGGAAAGGTTGTAAGAGGGAAAGATCTCTCTAAGTAAGACAGATGGAGGGGGAGAAGGAGTTGTTTCAAGGTTTCATCATGTAAAATATAATAATAAGTTTGAAATTGAAATGAGCTTCTCCATACTCAGTTATCCAAAACCAGAATCATTGGAAACTTAGAGATTTAGTAGTACTGAATTCCTGGATACTTACATATACTAATATTTCATTATATTTTTGTTGTTTGTTTTTTAAGGAATTCCTAAAGAATATAATAGTTTCTAATCACACAATTTGATGATTTTGTTTCTTATGGTTTAACCCTATGTATCTGGGTTTCTTTTCTTGCTCTGTGGCTTTACACCTTGAAGTCTGTCATCTTGAGAACACCTGAACTTGGAGATCACTTAGAGAAAATAGTCTGTTGTTATTTATTATGGTTTCCAGCTGAATAAAGGTGGTGGAGTTGGTTGCTAACATCACCACCTTGTGTACAAACATTTTTTTGCATGCACTTTCTTAATGTCATTAAGGAGTATTGTAATTTTATTATATAGTGATGTTGCACCTCGATTACAGAAAACATTTAAATAATTTTGTAATTCAAAAGCAGGAGGTAAAAAAATCTTAGCCAACTCAAACCATGATTTATTTTTAGATCTTTGTAATTGGTTCACTACATAATATACTATTGAAATCTGATGAAAAGAAGAATGGCTAGATCACTGAATAATACTGAATAAATAGTACAGGAATTCAGGGACATTAATAAAATGAACAAGGATTCTCTAATCATTGGTGCAAACACCCTACAATTGAAGCCTCCTTTCTGGTTCTTGGATTTGGTTCCCCATTTGTGGAACTCTGACTCTCCAAAACTCTTCATTATGGTGATTTTTGTATGCCTGGATATTTTTCTTCCCCAATTCAATGTGCTGATATTGGGAATTTATAGTCCACTTAAAAGCTGAGACTTCACCTGTGTCCAGTGTGGCGATAATTTAATTGAACAGGATGTGAATTTCTTTTCAATAAGACATGTCACAAATCCAAATTGAAATTTTCAAAGAGCAATCTTCCTTAATGACAAAAGAAACGTATACCATTTGTAATCTTCTATTATCTTTTGAAGGGATCAAGTAACTTGGGATCCAATCAATAAAAGTGGTATTTATTGTTATTGTTGAGACATGCATCCTTCATTGCTCCAAATAATTTTAGGAAAGGATCAGTATTTAATCAAATTCTTCAGAACACCAAAAGAAAATAAACTATCAATCACACACATAATAGAGAAAATTAACAAGTGGCACATTTGACTTATGAGTCTCCCTTCATACACTCTTAAGCAAAAGAGTGTCATTCTCAGACAAATTATGGGATTAAGTAAGTAAATAAGAACCATGACAACTTTTATACAAATAAACCAAGACTGATTATGCCAGAAGATACTTTTAAAAAGGAAAGGAAAAAAGAAAGGAAGGAAGGGAGAGAGAAATGGAAGGAGGGAAGAAGTAAGGAAGAAAAGAAACTAAGGGAAAGAAAAACAAATTAGGGATGTTTGTTTTAAGTAAGTGACTCTGAAAATGTCAGGGATGTCACAAAACATTAATCTGTACCTTGTCAAATTCAAGTTCACTTCATCAGCCCAAAAGGAGCTGTGATATGCTGTCTGATATTGTTTGCTTTGCTTGTAGTACTTATTTAGTCTTCCATTCTTCTATGATAAAAAGGTAAATCAATTCTGAATGAGAAGCTGGATTGGCCTACAATCACATTTGTGGTAAACATACTTCAATGGAGAGGTGATGTGCATATTCATATTTATATATGCCCCAAATAAGTAATTTAGTATTGGAAGAGACAATCTAATATACCCATTTATAATCCTGAAAATATCATAGTAGAATTACAAACTTTTATCAAATGTGCAAATATCTTAGTGAAAAATAACTTTCAAATCTGACCTAGAGTGACCTCTGAACTCTTTGTACATGGCTAATTTAAGCTATTTGGCTGTAATTCAGAGGATTATAGGATCAGAGAGTTGGAAAGATCCAATTCTAAAAATAATTTCTGAGTAGACATACATGACTATTTGGGGAAGAGTTGCTGAAGGGAAGAGATTTTCTTAGTATGATCTTCTAAGAATTTCCATGATGGGTTTTGATGTTTCAGAACCTTGGAATGTTGATATTGAATGACTATGTTAGGAGCATTACATTCATGGAGAAAACATCCTGCTCTGAAAGGTTATTTTTTTTTATCTCAGATTTCAGAGGAAGGAGCTGATTCAGAGCTATGATGACTGCACAGAACTAGAACATGTTTCAAATAGAAAGGGAAATACCCAATGTATTATTTCATCTTTTAGATTGCTTACTTAAAACCAGTGATAAATTGCTTCTAAAATGCCATACGATTCAAATCCAATCAGAAAGATACATGTAGATCTGAAAATTCATTATGATGATTTTGGTTTTCTGCTGGTAGATACTAGAAATGACAGGAAACAATATAAACTGCTAAATTTGTCAAAAGTTACCCATCTCAATACATTGTTTCTATAGCTAGATATCAACATTGAGACTAAAATCATGGGTGATACAATGAAGGACACACATCTCAACAAGTTAAGATATCCATTTTCCTTCTTTTGATTTGATAATAAAATCCCTGCTCCCCCAACCCTCATTCTTTCCTATAAAGAGTAGACATATACAAATCCAGTCCAGCTCAGGGATGTGATGAAGTATCACTATACACTGGAAGATTAATTTATTCATATGCTTTACCCAATATTATATAGTTAACCATTATGAACTCCAAAGTAACAATTTCTTTTTCCATCCATTACTTAAGACAATGTTTTGTGTTTAAGTGCTTAATAATTATTTTTTGACTTTTTCCAATAACTAAACTCTTTTAAAGTGAGTTATTTCAATATTTTCAAAATTGCTGTCTGATACCTCTTCCCCTTTCTTTTTCATTATACTACCAGTAACCATACTTTTAGAAAGAGAAATCTTCCTATATTCATTCATTCAGTATTTATGAAGCTCCTATTATATAGAGGCATTAAGCTAAGTGCTGGGGATGCAAATGTATTCATAAAATGAGATTGTATCTCTGCTTACCATCCTAATGAGTTGGAACAACATGCATATAACTAAATATAAAATTTCAAAAGTAAATACAAAATAATTTGGGGAGGGGAGGTGGACAAGAGTATTTAGGTATATCATATTAAGACTGGTTGCATTTGAGCTAGACCTTGAAGGCAATATGAAACTTTTGAGTTCTGCTCTGTGGAAACAGAAAAAATATTAATGCCTGAAATATGCTTGTAGTGAATTTGTCAAGAGCTCCTTTTTCTTCCAAATAATGTTTTAAGATGAAGATAATTTGTTTTTACTAAGGATATATGGATGTAATTATTTTTCAAAAGTGGTCATTCATATTTTTCAACTAATAATACTTAAAATCAGTGCTTAGCTGTATTTATTAAAGAAAGTGAAAATGCAAAATTTGCAGAGATAAACTTTTTACTTTTTGCATTTTGGAGGGGGGGAGAGGAGAAGGAGAATGTTGTAATGTTCTTAAAAGGCAACTGAATTTTTTTTCAACTTTTCTCATTAGTTGATTTGTGACAGTCTTTCAACACATTTAAGTAGCTCCAAGGGAAAAAAATGGGAAAAAAACATGGTGACTTTTGCCATTAAAAAATTCAGTAATTTAGTGCAATTCGACAATTCTTTATTAAAGGGCTACTAGATGCTAGGACTATGCTATATTCTAGAGAAACAGAAAAAAAATTATAGTCCTCCTCAATAAACATGTTCTACAATTATTTTTCCTAAAAATAAATCCCCCAAACTTGGAGGTAAATTCATTTTAAAAATCCAGTCTTAATTTAGGCCTTTTCACAGAAGAATAGGAGGAGCCAATGCTACTTAGAGAAATCTCTCAGCAGCTTCTAACTTGACACTAAATTATCCAGAAAGACATTGGGCCATTGGTTCAATAGACCTCAAAGCAGCTAAAAGTTCTCTCTGAAGATCCCTGAAACTCGATTCTGTCCCTAAAACATTGGAGGAAAGTCTAGGCTATAAAAGAGGGAATTGAGCAAATCCATCTATTTCTGGGAGAAAAAAACATGTCAATGATGTTATGATCTTTCTTAATTTCACTTCACAATCCAACTCCAAATCATAACAATAAAGTTTCATCCATAAGCAACTGGGCCAGCTGAAAGGAGAGCCTGTTTAACCCTCCTCCCTACATTGAGCCAAGGAAATGAAGGGGGGAGCTATATTCTTCTCCTCTGGCCTCTTGTGTAAAATTTCTTTCCTTATCATCTCATCTTGTCATATCTTTCTGCAGTTTGAATTACCCTCTTTTCCTCAATCTGGTAAAGCAGTGAAAGGATGTTTGTTCTGCTAATTAACTTGATTACCCTGATAACTCCCTGCAGCCTGTGACAAAAACAATTACTGTTCTTTCTTTTTTCTCCTCCTACTACTAGTGAGAGAGAAGAGAGAAAGGAAAAGAGAAGAGAAGAGAGGGACAGAGAGAGAGAAGGAGAGAGAGAGGAAGAGAGAGAGAAAGAAAGAGAGGGGGAGAGAGAGAGAGAGGAAGAGAGAGAGTGGGGAGAGAGAGAGAAAGAGGAAGGGGGGGAGAGAGAGAAAGAGGAAGAGAGAGAGAGAAGGGGGGAGAGAGAGAGAAGGGGGGAGAGAGAGAGAGAGAGAGGGGGAGAGGGAGAGGGAGAGAGAGAGAGAGAGAGAGAGAGAGAGAGAGAGAGAGAGAGACAGAGAGAGAGAGAGAGAGAGAGAGAGAGAGAGACTATTAATTAGCAGCCAGGCCCAGGTCCCTGCCATGTTCTCCTGCCACGTTCCCAGGCCCTCGAGCAGGATAGCATTACATTGTCAGGAGTAATTTAGCTCTCATCTGTCTCTGCTAATTATTGTCACATTCATCAAGTTCATCAACAGAAGTGCTCTCCGGAGGGCTGCATATTTGCAGTTAATACAGCATAAACGGGTATTACCCATCACCACATTTGTGATGATGAGAGGGACACAACTTATTCATCCCTAATTAGAGCAAGCTGGGTAATTAATTATGCATTCCGCCTTATTACTTCTGAGTTCCCAGATATTGTTTGTCTAAAAAGGGGGAGAGAGAGGGAGAGAGAGGAGCCTGAAAATGCAAAAAAAAAAAAGGGGGGGGAGAGAAAAAAGGGTGATGTGTTTTGTCACATGCTCTATGCCATAATTCCCACCTGACAAACTCGCTGAATCAGGGGAAAATTGCGAGTTGTCAGCGGCAGAATAAACCGCTGTAATAGCTGATTAATGATCAGCACCTGTGACAGGTGCTGTACGGGATTGTAAACTTGGTTTGATTAACAGTCACTGGACGAATAAATATTAGTGACAGTCACTGGAGAGCCAGTTGGCTTGTTTTCTTCCCTGTTAACAAATCACTAGCGTTCCAGTTATTGATATTTTGTGTGAAGATGCCCGGTTTTCTTTATGATCATTGGGCAACATTAACTGAGAGTTGCTTTTTTTTTTTTTTTTTTTTTAAAGACTATGTTTGTTTCTGTTCCGGTATTTTATTCCAATAAGAAAAATGTATTTTGACAAGATGACCTGTAGGGGTTTAAACCTACTAGATGTAAGAGGAAGCACTGAAATCAGAAAAAAGATTCACACTTGCTTCGTTTACATCCACCTGTAGTGTGTGAATATGTCAATGTCTATAATTATGCATTTAACAAATGTGTATTAAGCAATTTCTATGAGTTGTGCTAAATACTGGGGAAAGAAAGGTCAAGATAAAAAGATAATTCCTGTCCTTAAAGAGCTTATGTTACACACACTCATAAGGAAGATTTTTCTCCCTAGGAATTTTCAGACTCATGATAACTTGAAGGCTTAACCTTACTGTCTGAATGTGTGTGACTGTTCATCAAACAGTCACAAGATTTAGAGTTGGAAGTTTCACTGGCCATCTAGGCTGATGAATATTCAAAGAGAAATGTTCACTACAATATGCCCAACAAGTGGTCATTCAGCTCCTGCTTGAAGTTTTTTGGTGAAGGGGAACCCACTACATCTTAAGAAAGGCAGCCCATTTTATTTCTAAATAGTTCCAATTAAGGAAAATTTTCCTTAACTAATAATTTACTTATTATAATTTGCCTCTTCCTAACTTCTATCCTTTATCTCTAATCTTGACACCTAAGGCCAAACACAGCAACCCTAACTCTCTTCCATATTACAGCCCTTCAGATACTTTAAGACAACTATTATGTCTCTTTCAAATTTCCTCTTTCTTAAGTTAACCATTCCCAGTTTCTTCAATCAGTTTTTATATGATAAGAACTTGAAGTCCTTTAGTTAACATGCTCATTGCTTCCCTTTATATGTTCTCCAGTTGATCAATATCCTTTCTAAACTCTGGCATCCAGAACTGGATAAAATATTCCAGATGTGATTTGCCAGAAGAGAATACAGTGGGACCTCTCTTAATGAAGTTTAAGCATGCTTTAGCTTTTTTTAGATTTTTATATCATCATTGCTGACTCATAAGGAGATTGTAATCAACTAAAACATTGCCCCATCATTCCTTTTGTTCTGAAATTTTATTGCTAAACTGCTTGGAGTTGAGTCTTTTTCTTTGGAAAAAGAGCACCCCAAGTTTATGCAATCATCCATTTCACCTCTAAACTCAAAGGAGCAATTTTCTAAATTATGTCGATGTCTAAACATATGACCAGATCAAATGCATTTAGACGAAATCACCCAACTATTTCTTGGATGGATTGGTAACATCATACTCAAATTCATTATGGATACTAAAACAGTCTGAGCAAAAGAAAGACATTTTTTCTGAGTATACTAAAAATGAATCTGTTTATAGAATTGTGATGGTAGTTTGGAACTCCAAATATTGCTATGTCTATGTGACATTAAAACAGCTGACTAAAAAGTAAATCTCAACAGACAAGTTCATTGAAATTGTTTACATGATGCTAAATAGTCCCTCTGATTTCTTGCCTAGTTGTTTGGGTACCTTATGTCTCATTGCATCTATTGGTCACTGAACTCTGACATTTATTCCAATGACTTCCCCAGGTGGAATCTAGAATTTATAAGGTAATATCCCCGATCATCTCAAGGGGATGGTATACCTCTTATCTTTTCATTCGTTGCTGCTAAACCTTCTAGGGGAAACTAGGTGGCATAGAGCACTGGGTTTGGAATTAGGAAGATTCATCTTCATGAGTTTAAATCCATCTTCCTGCACTTATTAACTGCATGACCCTGGATGAGTCATTTAATCCTGCTTGCTTCAATTCCCCATCTGTAAAATGAGCTGAAAAAGGAAATGGCAAATCACTCCAGTGTCTTTGTCAAGAAAACCAAATGAGGTCATGAAGAATCAGACATGACTGAACAACAAAAAGCATTCTAGCACAGTCCCTGGCATGGAGCTGGTGGTTAACCAATGCTTGTTGACTGATTTTTATACATCTCCCCAGCATATTATACATTCTTTGAGGGCAAATGTCATGCATACAGTCATTTTTTTAAATTGATAGTATTTTATTTTTCTGAATACACACAAAGATACTTTTCAACATTCACCTTTGTAAAACCTTGTGCTTCATATTTCTCTCCTCTCCCCTCCCCCTTTCCCTATACAGCAAGCAATCTGATATTGGTTAGACATGTGCAATTCTTCTAAATATATTTCCACATTCATCATGCTGCACATGAAAAATCAGATCAAAAGGGAAAAAAACCCATGCAAACAAACAAGAACAACAAAAAAAGTGAAAATACTATGTTTGATCCACATTCAGTTCCCATGGTCCTCTCTCTGGATACAAATGGCTCTCTCCATCATAAGTCTATTGGAATTGTCTTGAATAACCTCATTGTTGAAAAGAGCCAACTCTATCACAGTTGATCATCACATAATTTTATTGTTGCTGTGTGCCGCTCACTTCGCTTAGCATCAGTTCATGTAAGTCTTTCAAGGCTTTTTTGAAATCAACCTGCTTGTTTTTTTAACAGAACAATAATATTTTATTACATTCATATGCCATAAGTTATTCACTAAATTGAACATCCACTCAATTTCCAGTTCCTTGTCACTACAAAAAGGGTTGCTACAAACATTTTTTTCCACACATGGTTCATTTTCCCTTTTTAATGATTACTTTGGAACATAGACCCAGTAGAGACACTGCTGAATGAAAGAGTATACACGGTTTGGTAGTCCTTTGGGCATAGTTCCAAATTGTTCTCCAGAATAAATTTACAAACTGCATCAACAAAGTATCCCAGTTTTCCCACATCCCCTCCAACATTTATTATTATCTTTTTCTGCCATCTTAGCCAATCTGAGAGGTGTGAAATACAATCAATGTTTAATAAAAGTCTGCAGAATTGACTTGGAGTTATAACTTCCATTAATTAAAGTATAATTCCACTAAATGCAAGAATGGCTTATTTTTTGTTTTTCTATTCTTAGAGCCCAGAATATTACTCTGCATATAATAGATGGATAATAATCCTTCTCATTGTGATGGAATTGAAGGGCATCCAGCCCTATCCAACATTTTAATCAATTACAGGTATGGATGCATAGATGACCTACAGATCAAGTGCACAGATGACCCAGAGCTGGGAAGGGTTGTTAACATTGTGAATGATAGAATAAGGATTTCAATAGGCTAGAATAAGTTAATTCCTATTGAGATGAATTATAAAGGCAATGCAATTGAAAGAGTATTGGGGTTGATATCAGAAAATGGGGGTTCAAATACTAATTCTTCTATTTTGTACCTACAAGTCAATTTCTTTGGATCTCCATCTGAGAATTTTTCTTATCTGTAAGATGAGAGAGTTGGGTTAGATTGTCTCAAAAATCCCTTTCAACTCTGAAGCTATGGTCTCAGAAGAAAGGAAGGTTCAAGGATGAGGATAGAGTGATATCTCTCAATTAAGAGTCAAGAAACTTCTATTTCCTTATTGATTAATTGTTTGATTAATTGTTCTTGTTTGTCTTTTGTTTTTAAAGAGGATCATTACACTATGATGTCATGACTTGCAAATAAATCAGATTTAAGGGAGGGAAGGTTGTACAAAGTCACCAGCCTTGCTTTCTCCTCTAGAGCCATCTGGGACTAATGGCAAGATATAGATCAGGATGACAAGAGATGGCTCTGACTACAGTAGGAGACCTTGTTTTTTTTAAGATAAGGTCTTTCCCAAGTCTCAGTTTGTCTGTGGCAACACCCATTCAGTAATTAAGACTAGGTAAGAAAATTAATCAAAAAACATTCATTAAGCACCTGTTGTGTGCCAAGCAGGTGGCAAGTTTTGAGGATACAAATATGATATATGAAATAACCTCTGCTTTCAAAAAGTTTACATTCTGAGTGGAAAAGCACAAGGACAAGTAACAAGAACAGCAACAATTAGTATTTATGTAATACTTTAAGGTTTGCAAAGTGCTTTCCATAAATTAGGTCATTTGATGTTTTAAACAACACTGTGAAGAGGATGCTATAGATAATATCTACTATTATAATCTACTATATACATTATTATGATCCACTATATACACTATTATAACAATAGACTTCATGTTATAGAGGCGGAAACAGAGGCTAGAGTTTAAGTAACTTGATAGGGTCATAGTTCTGGTAAATATTTAAAACAAGACTTAAATTCAAGTATTCCTTAACCCTGAGCCCAGACCTGTACTTACTGCATGACCTAGTTATTTATATTGACAATTTATGTAGGAAAAATTAGAAAAAAGAATAAATTCAAATAAATGCAAAGTAGTTACATGCAAAGTAGTTTAAGAGAAAGATAAGTAAAAGTTGGAGAGATCAGACAAGACTTCAAGTAAAAGTGATATTTGGTGAGCCCATGCATCATTTGGAGATCTCTAGTGAGTTAGAATATGATCATATAAACAGATTGAAGTATTAATCCCAATGCATTGTTCAAAAGAATAAAAGCAGGAAAGAAGAATGATGGCCTTTGTCATCACCAGGAACAATGACATTTTACAAGAGTATAAAAATACATATATCCAAAATTTAGCCAATGGATCAATGTCTAAGACAACAAGTACTTGTTAAATTGAACTGAATTAATCAGAATTTTATGATATTATAATAATTGCAAATGGCACTATAATTTGTACAGCAACTAACAGTTTACAAAAACATTTTGTTCATAATAACTTTCGGTGGTTGCAGTACAAATATTATTATCTCTGTTTTATGGATAAAGACATTGACCAGCCAAAGAGGAGAAAAAATATTTGCAGGTTCACGCAAATATATATGATATATATCATATGATAGAGATAGGACTTGAACCCAGGTATCTTGTTCCAATATCAGAAGCTGGATAGAAAAGCTTCTCTCCTATCCCAGCTCACTTCACAGAAATTCTTATTATCACATTAAAGTTGAAAGATATTTCTATGAGACTTGATACTTGCTGATATGATTAAATGAATCATTTGTAATAATATACATACATAGAGACCATGCAATTAGACCTCAAGATTTTCTTTTGCATATTCTAGAAAGGAAAGAAAAATAAAAGTCAAAATTAGAAGGGACAACTGTGATCACTGGCATGGTTGACTGTTTGGGGTTGACCATATTGCTGCCCATTGCGTTTCACTGGCAGTAAAATCTTTCAATCTGTTCATGGATGGTTACACTGTAGAAGTGGTCATAGTGTTCAGGATAAAACATTAGGGAAGATGCTTAAGTACTTAATGAATGACAGAATGGGTAAATGTTCTAGCTGGGAATGACTCATTCATTACCATGTCATGGTAATGGTTCCTTACACGACATGGCAAATCTAGAAAGAGTTTAGTCACTTTGATAGATGAGTCTAGTTAATGGTAATCCATATAAGCACCAATATTGATAAATATTTTAAATTTTGAACAGAAAAAAGAAGCAATCTCCTGATCCATGTGCAATAGAAGAATGATAAAATAAAGGGCTAGGCAAGATAGTCACCCAATCCAAAAACAAGTAAGTATATGACCTGGCCCCTCTTCTCTTTTCTCCTTAGATGATTTCCAAATCAATACTTCCAGCTTTAATCTCTTTCCTGAGCTCCAATGCCATGTCACCAATTGCTTTTTAGACATAGCAAACTCATTAACTTTCTCCCCAAACCTTCATCCCTCTTTCCAATTTTCCTGTTGGGGAAAGGATACTATTTTCCTCATAGTCGCTTAGTCTCATAACCTTTGTATCATTCACAATTTGTTATCCCATAGGCCCCACATCAGCTATCTCTTGTCAAGGATTATCATTGCTTCCTTTATAATACACCATATATAGATTCGCTTTTCTCTACATAGTAATTGCTTAATAAATGCTTTTTATATAGCAAACCTTTGTTAACATGTTTTCCCAAATGAGACAGGAATTCTGTTAGCTGAGCTTCATTGCATTATATTGTACAATTAGGAGAAATGCACATAAGGGAAGGGACAATCTTCTCTTGGCAAACCATAAGCTAAAGCTATCTTTGTAGTGGCCTTCCCTCCTCCCAATTAATCCTAGAAGAACTAGTCTGTAACTCTTTTCCCAGTCTTCTGCTAATTTGCCCAGCGCTGAATCTGTTTTCACTTCACTCTGAAACCAGGAAAATACTCATAGGCCAATGAACAGATACTTTGTTTTCTCTGATACAAAGGATAGCATCCATTTTCCCTGAACTGGAAAGAAATATCTATCCATATTTTGTAGTCATGGTGACTTATTTATAGGAAAGGTGATTTTGATTTGGTCTTAGATCAATTAATTTACCTCCTATGTACTAGGCCCTTAATAAACATAGAGTCTACTTAAAATTAAAGAATTTTAAATTTTAAATAATAAAAAAGGTGTGGTAACTAAGGTCAAGAGAAATGAAATGATTCATCTAAGGTCATACAGGTAGAAAGAGGCAGTTAGAACTTGAACTTAAGTCCTCTCTTTCTAAAGCCAAGGCTATTTCCACTGTCATGTCTTTATGTGACATATCTCTTTAGAAATAGTACTAAAAAAACCACAATGGGTTGGGTGAAGAAAGATTCCCTAAACTACTTATTTTTTAAATTATCAACTAAATTTCCTGATATATTCCTTTAGTCCCTCCCCCAATCCTTCCCAAGTTATCTTTTACAACAAAGAATAAGAAAGTGGGAAAATAGTTCAGTAAAAGCAACCAGCACACCCCAATTCATATATTATATGCAATATTCCACAATGTCCCCAACTTCTATAAAGAACTATCACATGTAGTTAAATGGGCATTTTACTGAACTAGTTCATTATTTTGCTATATCTTAGAGATGGTTAATAAATTGGATCTAAATTTTGATAGGTGTCATTGATGGGCTCTATGTCACATTTGTACAACTGACAATCCTCCCAAGATATTCTCTCTAGCACGTAAAAGCATTCTTTTTTAACACAATATTCTCCTGCTGACATGATATATCTATAAATCTCAGAACACGCTGATATCTAATATTGGAGAATTGGGAGTGATAACCCCAAAATAAAAATTGTGGGTTACCTGAAGGAAAAGATTTACAGGTAGCATTTATAGGCTGTGGCACAGGCTGAACAATGTGGACTGAAGCATCACTATTGAGAGAATGTATGATTTCTCTGTTTTATGTATGTATTTATATATACACACATATCTAAATATATGTATGCTATATCAGATCAAAGCATGCTATTTTCACTTTATCTTTTTCATGTTTTTTTTCCTTTTAGTCTGTTTCCTCTTTCATGATATGAAAAATGTGGAAATATGTTGTACATGATTGCACATATATAAAACCTATTTAAAATTCTGAACTTTTATGGAAGGAGAAGAGTAAGGAGGGAAGGAGGACATTTGGAACTGAAAATTAAAAAAAAATGAATATTAAAAATTGGCTTTACATTTAATCAAATAGAATAAAATATTATTTTAAAAATGATATGGTTCAAAATTTTCTTACTCCATCTTCACCCTATGCATTGAGAAAACAAGCAACTTAATATAGGTTATGCATGTGTAGTCATGCAAAATGTATTTCCATGTTTGATCATGTAGTAAAAGAAAAAAAAATATAGACAAAGCCCTCCAAGAAAAATGAAGTTTTAAAAAATATGCTTTGATTTGTGTTAGATTTCACCATTTTTTTCTCTGATAATAAATTTTTTTCATTGTGAGTCTTTCAGAATTGTCTTAGCTATTCTCAGAAATATATGAATTAATTCATTCACTGTTGATCATCTTAGAATACTGCTGTTACCATGTACAATGTTCTGGTTCTACTCATTTCACTTTGTATCAGTTCATGTAAGTCTTTCAGGTTTTCCTGAAAGCATCCTGTTCATCATTTGTATAACACAATGGTATCCCATCATAATTACATATAACAACTTGTTCAGCCATTCCCCAGTTGATGGGATTTTCCTCAATTTCCAATTCTTTGCCACCAGAAAAAAAATATATAGCTTCTTTTTATTTTTTGTTTTTAATTCTCTTTTGGGATACAAGACCTAGTTTATTGCTGAGTCAAAGATTATACCTAATTTTATGTAATTATTTGGGCATAGTTCCAAATTGTTCTATTCAAAATATTTTTCAAAATAAGTTCATATACTTTTAGTGGAGAAACCTTGTTTTAATCTAACATAAGAACAGTAGTACTGGAAATATTTGTTAATAAATAAAATATCTGATGACAAAAGTGTCACATATAACACTTTTAAATGATTTTGTATCACATTAATTGCAATCAAAAGTGCATGAATTTGAAAAAAACAACAAAAGATATGTATAAGGAGTTAATGTACAAGAGTAATTCTTATGGATTATATTTAATTATATTGCATATTTTATTTGATATAAACAATAGTCAAAATAAGATTTGTTCAGTGTATGGATTTTTGGACCCCTTGCAATGATATAATTCTTTTTTTTTTTTTTTTTTTTGCTTTTTTGCTGAGGCAATTGGGGTTAAGTGACTTGCCCAGGGTCACACAGCTAGGAAGTGTCTGAGACCAGATTTGAACTCAGGTCCTCCTGACTTCAGGGCTGGTGCTCTAACCACTGCGCCACCTAGCTGCCCCTCAATAATATAATTCTTAAAGGGACCTAGATTCTTAGGCTGGAAACCATGACTCTGACCTTTAGGATAAGTTTCTTAAGGAGTAACCAAAGAAATAATATTATTTATTTAGCATAGGTTAGTGTTAAGTATATTTTATTATTTGTGAATTCTTTGAGAATTCATAATTTTTATTTATTTTAATGGCAACTCTCAGGTCATCTGAATTTCAATAAATCAACATATCCCATTCCCTTAACTAAGGTGATTATCCAGCTATTTCCAGAGGTGAAGGAATTCAATAGCCATTTTTCATAAACTTTAGGTCACCATTGGTGATCCAATGAACAAAGCAGAAAGAGCCAATAGCTGGGGGGATGATATACACTGGAATCATTAAACATGAAGATGGAGTTAATACAGAGTTGATAATTCCATGGAATTGATCTTAACAAAGGCATTCATGAAAAATGGGGAGAACACTATAAGGATGTCTGCCAGTCCCATGACCCAATGCTGAGGACTCCAACTAATCAGTAGAGAAGATCCTCTCATAGTCTCTCTAGCAAAATGGAGTAGTTAGGAGGATTCTAAGGCATCTATAATGTTTGAGTGCAAGGGTTTTCAAACTGGGTTTTATGACATGGAATTTGTCTCTATTTATGGCAAGGCTTCTCATAATATTTTGTTTTTGTTTTTAGAAATCTGAAGGAAAATAATTTAAAATGTCAGATCGATATAAATCAATAATGTGATAGGGCAGTCAAGAAAACTAATGTGATTTTAAGCTTCATTAAGAGGTATCACCTCTAGAATTAAGGAGATAATACCACTGAATTCTGTTCCAGTCAGGCTACCTGGCAATAGTGCATTCAATTGTGGGCACTGTGGTTTAGGATGGACAATAATAAGCTAGAAAGCATTTAAAGAAAGGACACTAGGGCAGTGAATGCCCTCCAGTCATACGAATGTTAGCTGAAGGACCTGGAAAGGGATTAAAATTAGAGAAGAGGAGATTTGAGAAGATGAGTTTGCTGCCTTTAAGAATGTGATGGCCTGGAGACTTCCGGGGATGGAGCCAAGATGGTGGAGATCAGACAGGAGTCTCTGTAACCTCTAACCTTCCCTCAAACCAACAACATATGAAGCCTCTAGACTGATTTTGAAGCAAAAAAATCCACAATATCTGGAGGACAACACGATTCTAGAAGAAGATACTCTGGAAGAACTTCAAAACAGACCTCATACCTTTAAAAAAAATGAATAAAAAACCAAAAAGAGCTGTCACCATAGACAAATTTTATGGAGAGAGGGAAGAACAGACCTCAAATCCTGAGGCCCCTAAAGGTAAAGCAACTCCAGAAAAAGCCCCAAAGAGAGACATAAACTGGTCTCCATGTCACAAGGCTTTCTTTGAAGATTGCATAAAAAATCTTAAAAGAGAGTTAGAAGAAACATGGGGAAATGAAATGAGATCACTGCAAAATAAAATACAAAAAATGGAAAAAGAATGCAATGAACAAAAAAATGTAATTGGTCAATTGCAAAAGGAACTAAAAATAGTAACTGAAGAAAATAAGACATTAAAAATTAGAATCGAACAGTTGGAAATGAATGACTCATCAAGACTTCAAGAATCAGTCGAACAAAAACAAAAAAATGAAAAGATAGAGAAAAACATGAAATATCTCCTAGGAAAAACAACTGACCTGGAAAATAGATCTAGGAGAGACAATCTAAGGATTATAGGGCTTCCTGAAAGCCATGATGAAAAAAAGAACCTAGACACTCTCTTCCAGGAAATCATAAAAGAAAACTGCCCTGATATTTTAAGACCCAGAAGGCAAAATACTCCTTGAAACAATCCACCGATCACCTCCTGAAAGAAACCCAAAAATTAAGTCCCCCAGAAATATCGTGGCTAAATTCCAGAACTATCATACCAAGGAAAAGATATTACAAGAAGCCAGAAAGAAACAATTTAAATATCGGGGAGCCACAATTAGAATCACACAGGACCTAGCAGCTTATACTTTGAAGGATCGAAGAGCCTGGAATCAGATATTCCGAAGAGCAAAGGAACTTGGATTACAGCCAAGAAAAAATTACCCAGCTAGAATGAGCATTATCTTCCAGGGAAGAAGATGGTCGTTCAATGATATAGGAGAATTTCACCTATTTCTACTGAAAAGACCAGAAGTGAACAAAAAATTTGATCTACAAACACAGCACACAAGAGAAACATAAAAAGGTAACAAGAAAAAAAAAACTCTTGAGAACTATATTTATGTTACAGATACTTATAGAATGAGGGTTGATTTTATGAATCTATTATTACATTATGATTATGATATGATTACTGTGATTTTATGATTATTACAATATGATTGTTGTGATTTTATGATTATTATGATATGATAAACTGAAAAAGAAATTAGAGGTAGAAAAGGGATAACACTGGAAGAAGAGGAAAAGGAGATAAAATAAGGGAAATTACATCACATGTAGAGGCAAAGAAAACCTATAATGATTGAGGGGAAAAAAGGGAGGGGAATGAGAATTGGGTTAATTTCCATCTCATTAGATTTAGCTCTGAGGGAATAATAGATGTACTTATAAGGAAACAGGAGGGAAAGGGGGAAAAAGGGGGTGGGTGGGGCTCTAAAGGGAAGGATTGTTTGAGGGAAGTGGTTTTCAAAAGCAAAATAGTAGGGAGGAGGGAAAGGGGATAAGAAAGAGAAAAGCATAAGCTAGGATAAATAAGATGGCAGGAAATACAGAATTAGTTATTTTAACTGTGAATGTGAATGGAATGAACTCTCCCTTAAAGCAGAAGCAGATAGCAGACTGGATTAAAAACCAGAATCCAACAATATGTTGTATACAAGAAACACATCTGAAATATAGAGATACATACAGGGTGAAGGTAAAAGGCTGGAGCAGAATCTATTATGCTTCAGGTGAACAAAAAAAAGCAGGGGTAGCAATCCTGATCTCAGACCAAGTAAAAGCAAAGATAGATTTCATTAAAAGAGACAAAGAAGGAAATTATATCTTCCTAAAGGGTACCATAGATAATGAAGCAATATCAATACTAAACATATATTCACCAAGTGGTATAGCATGGAAATTCCTAGAGGAAAAGTTCAGAGAGATGCAAAAAGAAATAAACAGCAAAACTATAATAGTGGGGGATCTCAACCTCCCTCTCTCAGAACTTGATAAATCAAACCACAAAATAAATAAGAAAGAAGTTAAGGAGGTAAACAAAATGTTAGAAAAGTTAGGTATGATAGATCTTTGGAGGAAATTAAATGGAGACAGAAAGGAGTTTACTTTTTTCTCAGCAGTCCATGGAACTTATACAAAAATTGACCATGTGTTAGGACACAAAAACCTCAAAATCAAATGCAGGAAGGCAGAAATAATAAATGTATTTTTTTCAGATCATGATGGAATAAAAATCACATGCAATATAAGGCCAGGAGAAAATAGACCAAAAAGCAATTGGAAACTAAATAATTTTATCCTAAAGAATGAATGGGTGAAACAGCAAATTGCAGACACAATTACTAATTTCATCCAAGAGAATGACAATAATGAGGCAACATACCAAAATTTGTGGGATACAGCCAAAGCGGTAATAAGGGGAAATTTTATATCTCTAGATGCTTATTTGAATAAAATAGAGAAAGAGAAAATCAATGAATTGGGCTTGCAACTAAAAAAGCTAAAGAAAGAACAAATTAAAAACCCCCAATCAAATACCAAACTTGAAATCCTAAAAATAAAAGGAGAGATTAGTAAAATTGAAAGTAAAAAAAACTATTGAATTAATAAATAAAACTAAAATTTGGTTTTATGAAAAAACCAACAAAATAGATAAACCTCTAATTAATTTAATTAGAAAAAAGAAAGAGGAAAATCAAATTGTTAGTCTCAAAAATGAAAAGGGAGAACTTTCCATCAATGAAGAGGAAATTAGAGCAATAATCAGGAGTTACTTTGCCCAACTGTATGCCAATAAATTTGATAACCTAAGTGAAATGGAGGAATATCTACAAAAATATAGATTGCCCAGATTAACAGAAGAGGAAATAAATTACTTAAAAAGTCCCATTTTAGAAAAAGAAATAGAGCAAGTCATTAATCAGCTCCCTAAGAAAAAATCCCCAGGACCAGATGGATTTACATGTATATTCTACCAAACATTTAAAGAAGAATTAACTCTAATATTATATAAACTATTCGAAAAAATAGGGAATGAAGGACTCCTACCAAACTCCTTTTATGATACAGACATGGTACTGATACCTAAACCAGGTAAAACAAAAACAGAGAAAGAAAATTATAGACCAATCTCCCTAATGAATATTGATGCAAAAATCTTAAATAAAATATTAGCAAGGAGATTACAGAAAATCATTCCCAGAATAATACACCATGACCAAGTAGGATTTATACCAGGAATGCAGGGATGGTTCAATATTAGGAAAACTATTAACATAATTGACTATATTAATAACCAAATTAACAAAAAACATATGATAATCTCAATAGATGAAGAAAAAGCATTTGATAAAATCCAACATCCATTCCTATTAAAAACATTAGAGAGTATAGGAATTAATGGAATTTTCCTTAAAATAGTCGGTAGCATCTATTTAAAACTATCAGCTAGCATCATATGTAATGGTGATAAACTGGAACCATTCCCAATAAGATCAGGGGTGAAACAAGGTTGCCCACTATTACCATTACTATTCAATATTGTATTAGAAATGCTAGCCTTGGCAATAAGACAAGAAAAAGAGATTAAAGGAATTAGAGTAGGTCATGAGGAAACCAAATTATCACTCTTTGCAGATAATATGATGGTCTACTTAAAGAATCCTAGAGAATGAACTAAAAAACTATTAGAATTAATCCACAACTTTAGCA
>JAJPUD010005755.1:0-11079 GCA_023553655.1 Myrmecobius fasciatus
TTGAGAACTATATTTCTACTATAGGTATCCTTAAAGAATGGCGGTATAATTTGATTTTACTTTGATAATAATGGAAAAGAAATTAGAGGGGGAAAGGATATCATACTTTAAAAAAAAGAAGGGAAGGAAAGGAGGCAAAATAAAGTTAAAAAAAAGAGGTAAAATAAGGCAAAATCTCATGAAGAGACATAGAAGATCTAATATAATTGAGGGAAAGAAGGGAGGGCGATGAGTATTGTGTAAACCTTACTTTCATTGGATTGGGCTCTAAGAGAGTATATCAGACATATTTGGCTTCAAAGAAAGGCCTGACCCTCCTTGTGGGAAGGGGAGAAGGAAAGGAGGAAAGGAAAAGGATAGACTAATAGAAGGATTAGAGGAAAGGTGTAAAGGGGAAGGAGGGGTTTTAAAGGGGGTAGGACTGTTGGAGGGAGGTGGTCATCAAAAATAAAGTACTGGCAAGGGGGAAAGGGAAGAGAAAATCATAACTCTGGGTAAATAAGATGGCAGGATTTTAACTGTGAATGTGAAAGGGATGAACTCTCCCATAAAATGGAAGTGGGTAGCAGACTGGATTAAAAGCCAGAATCCTACAATATATTGTTTACAAGAAACACATCTAAAACATAGAGATACATACAGAGTGAAGGTAAAGGGCTGGAGCAGAATCTTCTATGCTTCAGGTGAACAAAGAAAGGCAGGGGTAGCAATCCTTATGTCGGATCAAGTAAAAACAAAAATAGATCTAATTAAAAGAGATAAGGAAGGAAACTATATATTACTAAAGGGTACCATAGACAATGAAGTGGTATCAATACTAAACATATATGCACCAAGTGGTATAGCATCCAAATTCCTAGAGGAGAAACTAATAGAGATGCAAGGAGAAATAGACAGTTATACTATACTAGTGGGGGATCTCAACCTTGCTCTCTCAGAATTAGATAAATCAAACCACAAAATAAATAAAAAAGAAGTTAGGGAGATAAACAAAATGTTAGAAAAGTTAGGTATGACATTTCTCTGTAGGAAATTGAATGGTGATAGAAGGGAGTATACTTTTTTCTCAGGGTTTCATGGAACTTATACAAAAATTGATCATGTGTTAGGGCATAAAAACCTCAAAATCAAATGCAGAAAAGCAGGAATACTAAATGCATCCTTTTCAGATCATGATGCAATAAAACTCACATGTAATATTAGGCCAGGAGAAAACAGACCACAAGTTAATTGGGAATTAAATAATCTAATCCTGAAGAATGAATGGGTGAAAGAGCAAATTATAGACACAATCGATAATTTCATCCAGGAGAAAGACAATAATGAGACAAAATACCAAAATTTGTGGGATACAGCCAAAGTGGTTATAAGGGGTAATTTTATATCTCTAGATGCTTACTTGGATAAAATAGAGGAAGAGAAGATCAATGAATTGGGCTTACAATTAAAAAAGCTAGAAAAAGACCAAATTAAAAACCCTCAATTAAATATCAAATTGGAAATTCTGAAAATTAAAGGGGAGATTAATAACATTGAAAATAAGAAAAATATTGAATTAATAAATAAAACTAAGAGTTGGTTTTATGAAAAAACCAACAAAATAGATAAGCCTTTAGTTAATTTGATTAGAAAAAGGAAAGAGGAAAATCAAATGGTTAGTCTCAAAAATGATAAGGGAGAACTTTCCTCCAATGAAGAGGAAATTAGAGTAATAATTACAAGTTTCTTTGCCCAATTTTATGCTGATAAATTTGATAATGTAAATGAAACGGAGGAATATCTACAAAAATATAGATTGCCCAGGTTAACAGAAGAGGAATTAAATTACTTAAATAGCCCTATTTTGGAAAAAGAAATAGAACAAGCTATTAATCAGCTCCCTAAGAAAAAATCTCCAGGGCCAGATGGATTTACATGTGAATTCTACCAAACATTCAAAGAACAATTAATCTCAATACTATATAAACTATTTGAAAAAATAGGGAAAGAAGGTGTGCTACCAAATTCCTTCTATGGTGCTGATAGCTAAACCAGGTAGGTAGAAAACTGAGAAAGAAAACTAGACCCATTTCCCTAATGAATATTGATGCAAAAATTTTAAATAAGATTTTAGCAATGAGATTACAGAAAGTTTTCCCCATGATAATACACCATGATCAAGTAGGATTTATACCAGGAATGCAGGGCTGGTTCAATATTAGGAAAACTATTAGCATAATCAATTATATTAATAACCAAAGTAACAAAAACCATATGATTATCTCAATAGATGCAGAAAAAGCCTTTGATAAAATCCAACACCCATTCCTATTAAAAACACTGGAGAGTATAGGAATAAATGGGCTTTTCCTTAAAATGATTAGTAGTATCTACTTAAAACCATCAGCAAGCATCATATGTAATGGAGTCAAACTAGAACCATTCCCAATAAGATCAGGAGTGAAACAAGGCTGCCCACTCTCACCATTAGTATTCAATATTGTATTAGAAATGTTAGCTTTGGCAATAAGAGAAGAAAAAGAAATTAAAAGAATTAGAGTAGGTAATGAGGAAACCAAATTATCACTCATGATGGTAAACTTAGAGAACCATAGAGACTCAACTAAAAAATTACTAGAAACAATTCACAACTTTAGCAAAGTTGCAGGATACAAAATAAATCCACATAAATAATCAGCATTTTTATATGTTACCAACAAAGTTCAGCAGCAAGAGATACAAAAAGAAATTCCATTCAAAATAACTGTTGATAGTATAAAATATTTGGGAATCTATCTGCCAAAAGAAAGTCAGAAACTATATGAACTAAACTACAAAACATTTTCCACACAAATAAAATCAGACCTAGTCAATTGGAAAAACTTAAAATGCTCATGGGTAGGCCGAGCGAATATAATAAAAATGAGAATACTACCCAAACTAATTTACTTATTTAGTGCCATACCAATCAAACTCTCAAGAAATTATTTTACAGATCTAGAAAAAATAGTAGCAAAATTCTTTGGAAGAACAAAAGGTAAAGAGTTTCAAGAAAATTAATGAAAAAAAAAGGCTGATGGTGGTGGACTTGCTGTATCAGATCTAAAACTATATTATAAAGCAGCAGTCATCAAAACCATTTGGTACTGGCTAAGAAATAGAGCAGTCAATCAGTGGCATAGGATAGACTCATAGGACAAACTAGGCAATAATCATAGCAATTTATCTTTGATAACCCCAAAGACCCCAACTTCTAGGATAAGTACTGACTATTTGACAAAAACTGCTGGGAAAATTGGAAACTAGTGTGGAAGAAATTAGGGCTTGACCCACATCTAACACCACATACCAAGATAAGATCTAAATGGGTTCATGATCTGGATATAAAGAATGATATTATAAGTAAATTAGAGGAACATAGTATAGTTTACCTCTCAGACCTATGGAGATGGAATAAATTTATGTCCAAAGAATAACTGGAACTCTTAATTGAACAGCAGATAAATAACTTTGACTATATTAAGTTAAAAAGATTTTGTACAAACAAAACCAATGCAGTCAAAATTAGGAGGGAAGCAATAAATTGGCAAATCATCTTTACATTTAAGAGTTCTGATAAAGGCCTCATTTCTAAAATGTATAGAGAATTGTCTCATATTAATAAGAATTCAAGCCATTCTCCAATCGATAAATGGTCAAAGGATATGAGGAGACAATTTTCAGATGATGAAATTAAAACTATTTATAGTCATATGAAATGCTTCTCCAAATCACTATTGATCAGAGAAATGCAAATCAAGACAACCCTGAGGTACCACTACACACCTGTCAGATTGGCTAAAATGACAGGAAAAGTTAATGATGAATGTTGGAGGGGATGTGGGAGGGCTGGGACACTGATGCATTTTTGGTGGAACTCTGAACGGATCCAGCCATTCTGGAGAGCAATTTGGAGCTATGCTCAAAAAGTTATCAAACTGTGCATACCCTTTGACCCAGCAGCATTTCTATTGGGCTTATATCCCAAAGATATCATAAAGGAAGGAAACGGCCCCACATGTGCAAAAATGTTTGTGGCAGCCCTTTTTGTAGTGGCTAGAAACTGGAAACTGAATAGATGCCCTTCAACTGGAGAATAGCTGAATAAATTATGGTATATGAATATTATGGAATATTATTGCTCTGTAAGAAACGACCAGCAGGACGATTTCAGAGAGGCCTGGAGAGACTTACATGAACTGATGCTGAGTGAAATGAGCAGAACCAGGAGATCATTATACACACAACAACAATACAATTTGACGATCAATTCTGATGCACATGGTTCTCTGCAACAAAGAAGTGTCTCAAACCACTTCCAATTGTTCACTGAAGAAAGCAATATACACCCAGAGAGAGGGATGTGAAATGTGGTCCACAACATAACATTTTCATGCTCTCGATTGATGTTTACTTGCATTGTGTTTCCTTTATCTAATTTTTCTTTCTTGTAGATATGATTTTTTCTTTCACAACAATGATGTGTGGAAACATGTATACATATATTCTATTTGTCAAGTATTATAACATAATTAACATGTAGTAGATATCCTGCCATCTAGGGGAGGTGTAGGGAGTAGGCAGGAAAAATTTGTAACAGAAAGCTTTGTAAGGGTTAATGTTGAAGAATTACCCATACATATGTTTTGCAATAAAGAATAAATACATAAAAAAGAAAGACAGAGAAAGAAAGAAAGAGGGAGAGGGAGAAAACAGTCCGGACTAAGCAAAGAGGAGATACTTTATTGATATATCACAGAATAAAATAAAATCATTATTAAAAGTTTGTCTTTAAAAAAAAATAAGTCAGTTAATTATAGACCCAGAATGACAGAATTCCAAATATTTTTTACACACACACACACACACACATACACACACACACACACAAGTTTTGGGGGTGGAGCCAAGAAAGAGTGGAGCCAGGAAGCTGCTCCACCTCTACCAGAGTCCCTAGAAAACCACATGGAAAATAAGCTTCTAAACAGAGTCTACTGGAATGAAACCTCTCTCCAGTTCAAGACAAGAAAGGTCAGTCTCATTGGGGTGAAAAGGGTGTTCAGCCCAGCTCAAACAACTGTGGGAAAGCTGGTGAGAGGGTCTTATTCACAGCAAATCAGCACCTGAGACCCTGGGTTTTAGCTCAGTAGAGTAGCATATCAGTGGACCAGCCTCCCAGTCTCAGAAGGCAATCTCTGGGAAAACTGGGCTGTTTCCTGAAAAGAAGAGGCAAAGCTACCCCCTACAAATCCAAGGGGTTCCTGTGGTCAAAGTCAAGGCTCAGTGCTGCACAGGAAGCTTGGGATAGCTCCCCCTTTACCCCAGGAGCAGAGCTCCAATTTAAAAGTCACAAAAGAGGAAATACAAAAAGAAAAGGAAAGAAAATGAGCAAACAGAAAAGAATCTTGACCATAGAAAGCTACTATGGTGACAGGGAAGACCAAAATACCAACTCAGATGAGCACAAAATATCCAAAGAGGAAATCTCAAAGAGTAATATGAATTGATCTCAAGACCAAAGAGTCTCATAAAAGTCTTTGAAAGGCAAATAAGATGGGGTAGCTAGATGGTGCAGTGGATAGAGCACCAGCCCTGAAGTCAGAAGTATCTGAGTTCAAATCTGGCCTCAGACACTTAACATGTACTAGCTATGCAACCCTGGGCAAGTCACTTAACCCTAATTGCCTCAGGGGAAAAAAGGCAAATAAAGAGAGGTAGAAGAAAAAAATGAGAAAAGAAATGACAGGTATGCAAAAGAGAGACAACATTTTGGAAAAGGAAGGTAATTCCTTAAAAAATACAATTGGCCAAATGCAAAAAAAAGGAACAATCCACTGAAAAACATCATTTTCAAAAATAGAATCAACCATTTGGAAAGAGAGATGCAAAAGCTAACTATAGATACACACACACATATACATATATCTATCTATAGCTGTATATCTATATACATACATACATATATATATATATATATATATACACTTTATGGAGTCAGGAAGTTGTAGGTTAAGATCTTTCTTCTGATACATATTGTGTATGATCATGGGCAAGTCATTTAATTTGTTGACATCCCAGGCAACCATCTAACCTACAAACTAAAGAGAGGTGACATACATTAATGAAAATTTCTGCATGGGGAATTCTTTACTCCAGTGAAGTCACAGGTACTATAGAGACCCTGACATAGACCAGCCAGGAGAGATCAAAAGTGGAGTAATGGTAGGCCCAGGAGTATCCATTCATATCTAGGGATCTAGTGTCAATAATGTCCTGAGTCAAGCCAAACCAACTTGATGTCCTAAGCCCTTGACTAGAGCAACCTAGACCAAGAAAGAAACGTTGGAAAATTGCAGATGGAATTTAGGACTATAAAAATGACCAAGACCCAGTGAAAAGAAAAAAAAAACTGTAGGTAAAACCCAGCCCTTGTGGTCCAACATCATTCAATTTTGTTGATTAACCCAAGCATCAGCTTTTCACTCTTGATACTGAGCTATTTGACATGCAAAACCAAGAAAAATTATGAATATCATGAGGAAACATCAACTTGGTTTGAAGGATGACCAGCAGGAGGATCCTTTGCAAGAAGGATATTCACACCACCATAAATCTAGGTGATAACTCTGTGGGGAAAAAAAAAATCTTGGCCACATGGATTATAGGAATCCTTCGAATGAGTAAGAGATATATAAAATCCTAGGGATGAAAAATGACAAAGAAATGTAACAACTTAGTATGGACAATGGGAAACTTTGATTAGTTAGCTGGTTAGTTGTTGTCTTTTGTTCTCAAAGAGGACCAAAATGACATCACTATGTTGGAATCAAGGTACAATGCATTCCAACTGTGGCTCATCAGCCTAATATAAACTTGGAAGGTTCTACCATAGGCTAGACATAGATAGCCCTTATAGACATGAAGTATGGAGATGTCTTTAATTTTGTACATTTCATGTTTCTTTTGAACTGTTCAATTCTGTTTTGCTCATAGAGCATAGTACCTTTTGTGTTATGGGCATACCATGCTGGAAAGTCTTGTACTGGTGTCAAAATCTATTCCAAAATTTTTCAGAGAGACCTTCAGAGTATTATTGTATCATTTATTTTGACCTCCTTGTGAGTATTTGCCTCCATAAAATAATCTTTTAAGCAAATGTACATTTGATATTCAAACAATATGGCCAACCCATCAGAATTGTACTTGTTGCAGGACAGCTTGAATGCCTGGCAATTTAGCTCAAGAAAGCATCTCAGTATCCTATATCTAATCTTGCCAGATGATATTCATAATCTTCCTAAAACAATTCAAATGGAAGGGATTCAGTTTTCTGGCATGGTGCTGGTAGACTATACAGGTTTTATAGGCATACAATGAGATAAATACAACAGCTCTATAGACTTTCAGTTCAGTAGGCACTCTTCTCTCCCACACTTTCCTTCAGAGGCTCCTAACTCTGAGCTATCTCTGGCAATGTGTGTATTAACTTCATTATCTATGTTTACATTCCTGAAAAGTATACTGCCAATATAACTGGATAAATACATAGCATTCAAAATTTCTCTATTTGCTTTCAATTTCATGTATATATATAACATAGTACTAGCTGGTGGGGCACCTGTGTTAATTGTTGGGCCAAAGTAAGCACAAATACAGAGAATTGGTCCATATTTTGCTACAACTCACCTTCAAAGGCTGCATTGAAAACATAACCATTTGGGAACAAAAAGTCACTCATCAATTTTTCCTTCACTTTAGTCTTGGCTTGCAGACTTTTCAAGTTAAATAATTCACTGTCAATATGGAAGTTGACCTTGATGCCTTGTTTGTCCTCATTGAAAGCATCTGACAACATTGTTGAAAACATAATGCTAAAAACTTCATCCAAGAAATAAATGGCTAAAATTTGGAATAGGTCAAACAGAAAGCAACTTAATAATTCAACAAAAATTTTTGCTTATTTTTTAATGGAAGGAAGTATGAGATTTATAATATAGAAAATTATCCTAAGGAGTCAAGATGATGGGTTAAAGGCAGCAACCAAGTGAAACTTTCATAATATTCCCTTCTATACAATTTTATAATAAAAGCTCAAATAGAATTTTGTAGCATCAGAGCCAACAAAAAGGCAGAGTGAGACATTTTTTCAACCTAAGTCAATTTAGAATATGAGAAGAAAAGTTCTTTAATACCAGGATGGGGGCTGCACCAGAGCACATTCAGCAGTGGTGACAGCTGCAGCAGAAATTTCAGATATTCTCAATTCACAGATAATAAGAGGATCTAATAACTGTCAGAAAGAGATTTCAGGGAAAACTTTGCTGACACTGAGTATTAACTTAAGTGTCTATATATACAGTTCTGGATTTCAGATGCAGGGCAGAAAGGAGTGTAAATTCAATTAGTCACAAGGAAGCATGGACCTTGTACACAGTTCCAAGGCAGTAGGGAGAACTATTACTTGCAGTTGAAGGGAAACAGTTAAAGGCTAGAACATAGAAGAGAAGAGCAGTGATCTGCCCTAATCACAACACCATGAAGAACCAAAAAACTTGCAAACTCAGATAAACTTATAAAAAAAAAAAAAAAAAAAAAGCATAAAAAAACTTAAAGTTTAGAACACGGCCTCTCTCGCCCCAGGTGAGTAAAGCCCAATTTTTATATAAAGTGCAAAGACAATAAATAGGTTAGGAAAATGAGAAAAACAACAGCAGCCATAACAATACTATCGAAAAAGTATTATGGTGACAGGGAAAATCAAGAAACAAACTCAGAAGAAGACAACAACACAAAAACAACAACCAAAACATAAAGGAAAAATGAAAATGAATACAAGCACAATAAGAATTACTAAAAGTATTTTCCCAAATAAGCACTAAATATTGAAGAAGAAAAATTGGGACAAGAAAGGAGTGATACAAAAAAAATATGAAAAGAGAATTAATATCTTTATTAAAAAAACAGACACAAAAATATCAAAGAACATAACACTTTAAAAAATAGAATAGGTAAAATGTATGAAGAGGTACAAAAATTCACTGAAGAAAAGAATTCATTAAAAAAGCAAAATTGACTGGATAAAAAAGTGGTACAAATGCTCACTAAAGAAAATAATTTGTTAAAAATTAAAATTAAGCAAGTTGAAGCAAATGACTTTATGAGACCTCAAGAAGCAATAAAACAAAATCAAAAGAATAAAAACATAGAAGAAAATATGAAGTATCACATTGAAAAAAAACTTACCTGGAAAATAAATAGGAGAAATAATTTAGGATTTATTGGATATCCTGAAAACCATGATCAAAGAAAGAGGCTAGATATCATATTTGAAGAGTCAGGGAAATCTGCCTTGATATTCTAGAATCTAAGGGTGAAAAAAAATTGAAAGAATCTACCAATTACCATCTAAAAGAGATCCAAAAATGAAAACTCCAAGGAATATTACAGCCAAATTTCAGAGTACACAGGTCAAAGAGAAAATACTTCAAGCAACCAAAAGAAAACTATTCAAATATTGTTGAACCACAGCCTAGATAGTATAAGATATATAAGCTACCACCGTAAAGAAACAGGGGGCTTAGAATATGATATTCTGGAAAATTATAACCAAGAATCACCTACCTAAAGAAACTGAGTATTATCTCTTGGAGTGGAGGCAGATTGGACATTTGATAACCAAACCTGAATTTTAAAAATCTGACTTTCAAATACAAGACTCAAGAGAAACATAAAAATCTAAACATGAAAGAGAAATCACAAAGGGCTCAATAAGATTAAAATGTTTACCTTTATATATTAAAAGATACATATATCTTCTAAGAATTTTACCATTACTGGATACAGCTTAATATACAGAGGATATTGATGTGAGTTCATTATTTTGGAGAGAGACAGAGACAGACAGAGGGAGAGAGGAAGAGAGTAGATAATAAGGTGAAAAGGGAAACACAGTTAATAATCATATCTGTGAATAAGATGAAATCACCCATAAAATAGAAGGATATACAATGAATTAAAAATCATAACCCAATAATATCTTGTTAACAAGATACATACTTGAAATAGAAAGATATACTCAATTTCACTGAGGAGAATGGTATGCTCAATCCAGCTCTGATGGTGTCAGGAAAAGCCAATGAGAGAGTGTTAATCCCAGCACATTAGTACCTGAGACCCTTGGTCCTGACTCAGTAGAAGAGAAGACCAGTAGGGATAGCCTCCAGTTCCAGCACGGAAGGCAAATCATTAGTCTAGGAAACCAGGGAATAACAGGTGAGTTTAGGTTGGGCTACCCTCTACTGTGAGCAAGACACCAAACACAAGGGGCCCCAATGCTAAAAGCCAAGACTCACAGAGGCACAAGAACTTTGGATGGAGCCCTCTGTATTCTCGGAGTAGAGCTTGACTTTAAAAGTCACAAAATAGGAAACAGAAAAGAATCATAATCATAGAAATCTACTATGGTGACATGGAAAACCAAAACACCAACTAAGAATAGGACAAAATACCCACGTGCAAAACTTCATGGGGTGATAGGAATTGGTCTCAAGCCCAAAAAGTCTTTATAGAAGTGCTCATAAAGAATTTTAAAAGTCAAATAAGAGAGGTAGAAGAAAAATGGAAAAAGAAATTAGAGGTATGCAAGAGAGAACCAACAGCTTGGAAAAGAAAGGACATCAATTTTGACTGAAGAAAACAATTCTTTAAAAAATACAATTGGCCAAATGCAAAAAGAAAATTCTATTGAAGAATGTAATTCTTAAAAAAACCACAATTGATCAAATGAAAAAAACAAAAACAAACTAAGAAGTCTACTTTTGAAAACAACACTTTTAAAAGTAGATTTGATCAAATAGAAAAGGACATGAAAAAGGTAACTGAAGAAAATCATACATTGGAATCTAGAATCAGGCAAATGGAAGCTAACAACTTATGAGACATCAAAAATCAGTCAAACAAACCAAAAAGAATGAAAAAAAAAAATGGAAGAAAATGTAAAATTCACTGGAAAAACAGCTGACCAGGAAAATAGATCCAGGAGAGACAGTTTAACATTATTTA
>JAJPUD010005755.1:11089-91036 GCA_023553655.1 Myrmecobius fasciatus
TCAAAGAAAAAATGAAAAGGACCTATATGTTTAAAATAATTTATAGCATTTTTTTTGCAGTGGCCAAGAATTGGAAATTGAAAAAAATGCCCATCAGTTTAGGAATAGTTGAACAAGTTGTGGTATATTATTGTGATGGAATATTATTGTGCTGTAATAAATGAGGAGGGGCATGATTTCCAAGAAACATAGGAAAACCTGCATGAAATTATGAATTGTGAAATTAACAAAACCTGGAGATCACTGTACTCAGTAACAGATGTTTTGTAATAAAGATTAACTGTGACTTAGCTGAAAAATACAGTAATAATTCTGAAGGACCTCTGATAAAAATGCTATTTTCCTTTAGAGAGAACTAATGGATTCTGAATGCAATTGAAAAAAAAAAGTAAATATACTGAAAAACATCAAAGGGATATTACCTAAGAATTAGCATGCCATATGAAAAGTATGATAAAGATTAAATCTGAATTCCAAATTTCAAGAAATTATAAATAATCTTGGTCCCAGAGGGGTAAAAATGAAATTGGGAAAAAATCCAATAGTTATTTTTATCTTTTTCTGAATTTGTGTTTTGATCTTTCTTACCATAGCAACTTTCTCTAATCAATTTTTTTTTTTGCTATTTGCTTATTTTCCCAATCCATTTCTTGACTTTAAACTAATGATGACATGGAGCTCTGCTTCTGGAGTGGATGGAGGCCTATTCCAAGCTTCAGGTTTATTGTGCAGCTCTTTTTGGAGGCATTTCTGGAGACCTATTTTTATTTCTTCCAAGGTGGGATGATCTAGTGGCAGATGTGTTTATTCTTCCCCTGTCTTCAGGTCTATGAGTAACCACAAACACTCTTTTCTGCCCTGACCAGGATACCAGCTTCCAATTAACTACAAACTCTTATGTGCTAGGGTTTCTCTTCACACTGGGACTACCAACCAGTACTGCAACCTAAATCAAAGCATAGGCAATGCAACAGAGGCTTGTGCCTAATGAGAGCAAAGAAACCTTGTAATCTCCTTCTAACCATTTGTTTAATTTTTACTATCTGTGGGCAGAGAGGTCCAGAAGCACTACTTACTGCCACTGATTCAGTCTCACCTTTCTGGGGCTCAACTTGCACTGGACTTTATTTCACTCTCACCCTGGTACATGCCTTTCTTGTCAACCTTTTAGGCTGTCTTTGACTGGGAAATTGTTTTAACCTAACCTTATGTGAATTCTATCACTCCAAAAAGTATTTTAAAGCATTATTTAAAGTAGGTTGGAGGAATTTGGGGTAGAGCTAAGGTGAGTTTGTGCCTTTCCTCTATTGTCTTGATTCTATTCTCCCCAATGGTTACTTTTGGAAAGAAATTCTAAAATAAAAACACTCAGAAACAGCAAAACTTCAGAGCTTCCAGGTTGAAAAAAATTACAGCAAGAAGCTAAAAGGAAGTACGTCAAGTATTGAGCTACAATAAGTAACACAAAAGATTCAGCAACTGTCATCTTAAATCAAGATTTTTAAATATAATATTGCATGAGACAAAAAATAAAGGCTTATGGAAGAGAATAATCTATCTGGTAAAACTAATAATAATCCTACTGGCAAAACTAATTATAATCCTACAGAGGAAAATTGAATATTTAATGGCATAGAGTATTTCCAAGGACTTCTGATGAAAATGTCAGAACTTAAGAGACATTTTGATCAAATTGACCAATAGTTTATCTATTTTATTGTATCCCTTCACCTGCCCTCCCCCCCAAAAAATAGCTTTTAGTTTTATGTATTATTTTCAATGTGTGTGTGTGTTTGTGTATGTGTATGTGCGTGTGTGTATGTGCATGTGTGTATGTGTGTGTATGTGTGTTTTAAACATTCAATTTTATCAAACTCTTACTTGATTTTTAGAATTTCTCTTTTGGTGTTTACCTGGGTTTTTAAAAATTAATGTGTTGTTTTCTAATTTTTTTAGTTCTATTTCCAAGTCATTGACCCTATCCTTCTTTTATTGTATGTAAGTGTTTAGATATACACATTTTCCCTTAAGTACTGCTTTATCTACAATCCACAAATTTAGGCATATTGTCTCACTGCTGTCATTATTTTTAGTGAACTCATGGGTTGTTTCTAAGCTTTGTTCTAACATTCACTCATTCTTTAGGATTAGATTGGTTTCCATCTAAGTTTTCATCTAGTCTTGAAATAACTTTTACTAAATGAATTTTTTTTGCCTTATTATGAACTAATACAAGGTATATTTTTGTGAAGGTGTAAGACACATAGGAGAAAAAGGTACAACCCTTTCTTATTTCTCTCTTGTACTTAATAACTAATTATTGAATTAGAACCAAGATTTTTCTCCTTTTCTGTTTCCTCACCCAGAAATCAACCAATCTGGAAAATTATGGGCAAGGACTTGCTCAGTGAGGATGGCTAAGATCTAATCAAAGATGGTAAAGAAACTCTAGATTTATGGTAATGAGTAGATTCTGGCTCCTTGTGTTTATTTTAGACAGATCTAGGAAAACGACTTTTTTTTTTCCTTTTGTTAGATGGGTAATATGGAAATTAACATATCTCTTTGACCAAGATTTGGGTGCTCAAGATTATGTATCTCAAGACTCTTTTAGGATAAATCCATCTCTCATTTAGTACTCATTCTCTCATTACTTGTTAATCAATCAAAGTTGATTTTCATCTCAAGTGCATAAACACCCTTACCTCTTCAAAAGACTTTATAAATATCAAAGATTTGAAAAGTTTGACAGGCTTTAATTATTGACAAGAAAAATCTGATTTGTTAACCACTTTCTAGATATAATCAATGAAATTGACCACAATTTTGTCATAAATACTGTCCTATGAAATTTTCAATCATCATAGTATCTAATATTTATAAAATCCTGTCCATTTCTTCTCTTTTATTAATTTTATGATTAGATTTGTCTAGGTCTAAGAGGAGTAAATTGAGGTCTGCTATTAATATAGTTTTACTATTGCTTTCTTTCTATATCTTTTTTTCTGTAACTATGTGCTTTGCCATTTGGTGCATAGATCAGCATTGATAGTAATTAATTGCTTATGGTATCTTTTTAGCAAAATGTCAAATGTTGAGTCATTTTCCCAGAAACTAGAGCCTTTTGGCCCATAAAATACTATGCTAATGATTTCTTTGTTTCTATATATGTGTGCCTTATTTATTCTGTTGATCAACTTCTCTTTAAAAAAAAAATCAATACCAGATAATTTTAATGATAATTACTTTGTAGTACACTTTGAAATTTGGTAACTCCCTTCCTTACCACTTATTCTCATTATTACATTTTAAATTATTGACTGTTTGTTTTACCATATCAATTTTATTGTTTTTTTTTAGTTCTATAAAATATATTTTAGTTGTTTGATTTGTGTAATGCTTAATACCTAAATACATAAAAATACATAAAATAATTTGTGTTTTTTTAAAAAAGATTGCCATTTTTTATATTGGCTCAACAAATGTAATTTTTTCTCCAATTTTTAAATGTTTGTTTTTATTTTCATAAGACTTAAAACATATTTCATTCACTCATTCATTCATATAAAATATTATATAACAAATAAATTAGAGGACTAAGTTAAACAAGTAGGGACCATCATACTTAAATCAGGAAAGTTTACCCAAAAAATTTGCACAAATATATAATATAACCAAAAGTAGAAGGGAAACAGGTAACTAGGTGGAAAAAAAAATCTATGAAGTAAGTTGTTGTTTTTTTAGATAAAACTCTAAGATATATAAAGAGCTAATTCATATTTATAAGACTGAGTCATTTCCCAATTTATAAATTATCAAAGGATAAATATGTAGTTTCCAAAGGAAGAAGTCAAAGCTATCAAAAGTTTCAAATCATTAACAATTTAAAAAATTCAACTTAAAACAATTTTTTTTTTGTTTTGCTATACACACATCAGATAAAAGGGAAATGATAAATATTAAAAGACCTGTAGAAAAACAGGCACATTTGCAAATTCTTGGTGGAGCTGTGAATTTGTCTATCCTTTCTGAAAAGGTATTAGTAACCATACTTTAAAAATTACTAAAATGTGTATGCTCTTTCACTCAACTATAGCATCTATATGCCCAAGACATTAAAGGGAAAGAAAAAGAACTTATCTATACAAAAATATTTGAACCAGCTCTTAGGCACAGTAGCCATATTTGGAAACTAAGAGTTTCTAGTGGGGAATGGTTAATGTGGTATATAATTAAAAGAATATTACTGTGCCATAAGAAATTATGAAATGGAGATAAGTTGAAGACCACTATGAATTTACATAATACAAGGCACACAGAACTAGGAAAGATTATAGGAGCAATAAAAACATGATAGAAAATATTGACTTTAAAAATCATTAGAAATTTGATCAACACAATGATAATGAGTTCTAAGGATTAAAGAAAAAAAGTCACTCATTTCCAGTCAGAGAAGTGATAACCTTAAAATGCATAAAAAGACATACATTTAAGATGGTTTCAATGTGGTAATTCATTTGTCACACATATACATATTTAATTCTTGAAGCTTTCTTTTTGAATTTTTTAG
The DNA here is from genome assembly GCA_023553655.1 of Myrmecobius fasciatus. Classification (NCBI taxonomy): domain Eukaryota; kingdom Metazoa; phylum Chordata; class Mammalia; order Dasyuromorphia; family Myrmecobiidae; genus Myrmecobius; species Myrmecobius fasciatus. The sequence goes on from JAJPUD010005755.1 coordinate 15,660, forward strand.
AAATTTGGTCAGTGTCAGGGAAAAAGCTGAAGGAAAAGACTGATTATTTTTTAGGGTTTTTTAAAAATCTATATTACACAAGAATTGCTATTATTCCATTATTTCTTGTGACTGGTGTAAGAATTTCAACAATTTTTGTGTCAAAGATGAGTAATTGAATTATGGGGATGAAGTGGGAGTAAGGTCACTGATTAGATTATGGAGAGGAGGCAAGAGGGCAGATATCTCAGCACTCAGATTTGGGGGAGGCATGGTGAAAAAACCCCAACTGGTTTTCCTATCTCCACAATATGTTTGTGTGGATGTTGTCAAAATAAAGTAAGGTAGATCTTCAATACTCATCATTAAGATGCAACAAATGGTGCAGTATAAATGAATTTTTTCCATAAGGACTACATATTTATTCAGTTCTCACCCTAGCATTCCTTCTCACCCAATTCCCAAAAGGGAAAAGTGGGGCTTCTAGCTTTGGAGAAATAAGCCAGTCCAGCAGGGTTCCTCTCTTCTTGACCTAATTCACTTTCTGAGAGGAATTATGATCTTTATACTCCTCCCCACATCTGTCCTTCTACACTCCCACCTCCTTCCACCATCCAAATTTCCTTGTGGGATGGGAGGGAATCTGGATACAGAGGTGTATGATCCTGAGCCCTCCACCACACAGGGCTTGAACTTGCTACAAGTCTTGGGTCTTTCACTATTGCTTGGATTCCCATCACTCCTGCTCACATTATCTCAGCTGTTCTGCTCTTGCCACTTTTCCTCCTGTTGAGCACACCTATACATTTGTGCACCTTCAGGTGCCACAATTTTGAGAGCCAGGAGACTATATGCTGCAGCCACATCATATGCCAATATGCACCTCAGCATCATGGGCACCAACGTAACAGTATTATATACTTCTTCCTTCACTGGGGAGGAGCTGCCCATAGTTCAGGGCAATAGCAGCAGCAGTTGGACTGGGAAGTAGAACTAGTCAACCTCACATCCCTGTTGCTCAATCAAGACAAAAAGCAAAAGCTATGAAACCAGTGCAAGTATCAAGTAATGCATTTTTTTCTCCTCAAAATGCAACAGATACCTAATTTGACAAATTTCAAAGCAGATGAGTGCCAAGGTATCACTGTAATCCAGGAACTATCTCTCACACACACATACACACATAGTCACAAGCCAACAACATGTAATTGGGGGGAAATGTTATAAAAATGGGGGGGGATCTACAATAAAGTTCCTAGATATGTAAATTTCTTTTTTATTTTAAAATGCATGAATTCATTATGATTTGTTGCTACAGAGCAGAATTTAGCATTCATCAAATCCACCTTCAAGGTTCTCCAAGAAGATTTAATTAATGAATTATATGTTATCATAAAAAATATGAGAGCTGTTGAAACTTCAAAGTAGAAACCTAGTGATTACTTATTTTATTTTTCATTTTTGTGTGTTCTTTATTATTTATTGAACTAAATACATAATAAGAAAAAAACAGAATAGAAAAATGAAAGAAAAGGAAAATTAAAAACAAAACAAAACATTGTCATGTACCCAGCAGAATATCAGGAAGGATTCAAAATATGTAATAATAGATCTCCATTTCAAGAAATCATGTATAATAATAGAGGAAATTATGTATTCATAACTATCCATCTTTTCTTTGATTCCTTGTAGCTTTTTCTTTTGTTCTCTGTTGTATTTTTTAATTTATTCTTTTTTTCCTCTTTTGTTCCCCCAACCTTCTCCAGGCAAGCTACAGTTAAACTTGGGCATATAGCTCATAAATGCATGAGCACACATATTCATAGAGATAGATACACACACATATATACATATATTCATATCCACACACATTCATACATCTGAATACACACATATATACCTACATGTATACATGTACACACATATGTATATATACACAAATGACATTTGTACATATATGCACATGCATCTAAAATGATATTAATATGATTAATATATAATGTAGAGTTCTCTCTTCACTGAATGTTTAAGTTTAACTTTGTCTGAGATCAATGATTACTAGCCCTACTAATTTTTTTTTTAATGAATTCTGTTCTCAATCATTGCTATAGTGTTTGTGTTTTCTTCTTTAAGATTCTTGATCTTCTTTTCTGGTTGCTTTCCTAAATCTCTCTTATTTGAAGTCTTTTTTGAGTTCTATAAATTCTAAGTAGGTAGCCATTTGAAGTAGAAAAGGTCTTTTTGTCTTCTGAATTCACTGTCCTGCTCTGAAGATAAATCTTCCCAAAGTAAGTTTCTACGGTTGGGTTTTTTTTTTTTTGTTTGTTTGTTTGTTTTGTTTTTTAATCTGTTCTTTTCTTTCTTTTTTTTTTTTTTAAATAAGAACTTTTAGTATAAGCATCTTTAATCCTGGGATATGGGAATGGCACCTATAGCTTTACTTTGACCTGAAACCCCCAAACAAAAACTCCATCCCCCTATAGCCAGCAGCATTCCTGCCCCACTGTTTCTGCACTTCACTAGGTGTGTTCCTTCTCACCCAGGACCATGTCTCAGCACAGCTGAGTCTGACAGTCCTAATCAGCTGAGGTTCCCTCAATCTTCCCAACTCAGACCCCTGATTCCCTATGCTGTCCAGGAAGTGAAAGTTCCTATGGTTGTGACCAAGGCTATCTCTGAACTAAGATAGCCCAAGTGCTTCTTGCTTCTGTTTCTCAGGAGGTAGCCTAGAGGTGTTTATACTTCACACTGGTTAAAGCTCAGTACAAGCATATTTCTTCAGATTTTCTTTAGTTGTCCAAGAAGATACTTTGTATTCCCCAAGTCTTATTTTTTTTCCACTTGCCTACATTAGCCCTGAGGCTCAATTTTGTTCTGTGAGTGGGAGAAATCTGGAGAGCTTGGAATTTTCTGACTTATTCCATGATCTTCCCCAAATTCTCCTATTTCTTAAAATATTATTCGTAGGCCCTTTTTTTTTGATTATGGTTTTCAGGTAGTCAAATAATTCTAATATTATATGCTCTGGATCTATTTTTCCAGGTCAGTTATTTTCCCAATAAGATATTTCTTACTTTCTTCTTCTTTTCATTCTTTTGGTTTTTATTCTTTAGTCATCTTCTATATCTCCTTTTCCACCTGTCCAAATATAATTCTTAAAGATTTTTTTCTTAAAATTTATGTCCGAAGAAGAACTGGAACTCCTAATTGAACACCAGATGGATAATTTTGATTATATTAAGTTAAAAAGTTTCTGTACAAATAAAACTAATGGAGACAAGATTAGGAGGGAAGCATCAAATTGGGAAATCATCTTTACATTTAATGGTTCTGATAAAGGCCTCAATTCTAAAATATATAGAGAATTGTCTCATATATATAAGAATTCAAGCCACTCTTCAATAGATAAGTGGTCAAGGGATATGAACAGACAATTTTCAGATGATGAAATTAAAACCATCTCTAGTCATATGAAAAGTTGCTCCAAATCACTATTGATTAGAGAAATGCAAATTAAGACAGCCCTAAGGTACCATTACACACCTGTCAAATTGGCTAAAATGACAGGGAAAGATAACGATGAATGTTGGAGGGGATGTGGGAAAACTGGGACACTAATACATTGTTGGTGGAGCTGTGAACGGATCCAACCATTCTGGAGAAAAATTTGGAGCTATGCTCAAAAAGCTATCAAACTGTGCATACCCTTTGACCCAGCAGTGTTTCTATTGGGCCTATATCCCAAAGAGATCTTAGAAGAGGGAAAGGGACCCACATGTGCAAGAATGTTTGTGGCAGCCCTTTTTGTAGTGGCTAGAAACTGGAAACTGAAGGGATGCCCATCAATTGGAGAATGGCTGAATAAATTATGGTATATGAATGTTATGGAATATTATTGCTCTGTAAGAAACGACCAGCAGGATGATTTCAGAGAGGCCTGGAGAGATTTGCATGAACTGATGCTGAGTGAAATGAGCAGAACCAGGAGATCATCATACACAGCAACAACAATATTACATGATGATCAGTTCTGATGGACATGGCTCTCTGCAACAAAGAATTGTCTCAAACCAGTTCCAATTGTTCACTGAAGAAAACCATATACACCCAGAGAGAGGGATATGAGATATGGACCATAACATAACATTTTCATGATCTCTATTGATATTTGCTTGCATTGTGTTGCCTTTCTCTGATTTTCTGTTTTTTCTTGTAGATAGGATTTTTCTTGCATAACTTGTCAAGTAATTCAACATTATTAACATGTCATGGACTTCCTGCCATTTAGGGGAGGGGACGGGACTGGGGGTAAAATTTGTAATGGAAAGCTTTGTAAAGATCAATGCTGGGGAACTACCCATACATATGTTATACAAATAAAAAGCTTTAATAAAAAAAAAGATTTTTTTCTTTTGTGACTTTGTATATCTCCTATTTACCCAATTCAACTTTTCAAGAAATTGTTTTCTTCAGTGAATTTGTATATCTTTCCCCACTTTTTTGCATTTCCTTTACCAAGCTGTTGACTCTTTTTTCAAAATTCTCTTGCTTCACTCTCATTCCCCCACCTCCCAAATTTTTTATTCTTCTTTCTCCCTCATTTGATGTTGAAGATTTTTTTGAGATCTTCTAGAATTTATTTTTGGGCCCTGAGATAAATTCCCATTTTTTTTAAAAGACTTCACATGCAACCATTTTTACACTGTTATATTCTTTTGATTTATTCTATTGTCTTTCACCATAGAAACTTTTCTTTGGATCTCCCCATCACCCATTTTTCAAGACTATTTTATGACTTTAAAGTTGCTATGTTCCTTGGGCACAGGAGGCTGTGTTCCAAGTTATCTTGCACTGGTGGCTTAAGGCTTGTTTGCCAGCCTGATATCCTGGGGACCTGCTATCTTGCTGCTGGCCTGCTGTGCTGCTAGTTTGCTGCAGTGGGGCCACAGAGACTCAGTGACCTGTGCTAGAGCTTAAGGTTTTTTGTTGGATTGCTACACAAACTTCTAAGTTATATTAGGATGGGAAATTGTTTCATTTCATCATTTTATTGGTTCTGCTGCTCTAGAATTTGTTTTGTTGCATTATTTTGTAGTTGTATAGAAATGAATTTGGGAAAGTCACACAGGGTCACACAGCTAGGGAATGTTAAGTGCCTGAGACCAGATTTGAACTCAGGTCCTCCTGACTTCAGGGCTGGTGCTCTATCCACTGTGCCACCTAGCTGCCCTAATTCCAATGTTTTTAATAAATTTATTTAAACATTAAATTCAAAATAAGATAAAACAGTAGAAAAAGAAAGACAGAAAAAGAAAAAAAATACACATACATACAACTACATAAACACATACTAATATATATATATATACATATATTTACACACATACATACATACACATACTTCTAAAACAATTTTAATATGACTGACATGCATTATAGATGTTTCTCTTCACTGAATCTTTTTTTTTAAGTCTGACTTTGTCTAAGATCAATAATTACCACCCCTATTCTTTTAATAAATTCTACTCATGATCATTGTTATGTTTGTGTATATCTCATATAACCTATGCCTGCTAACTCTTTTACTTTACTTCTACATATTAACTTACCTTGCTATTGCTTAATCTCTCTACTTCCCTTACCATGGATCCCTCTTTCATCTTCTACTCCAAAGCTTTCTCTCCCTTTTTATTTCATTCCTATTAATCTACATACTTTATCCCACTCTGTTTAATTGAAACACCTTTCATTGTCCCATTTTATTCTATTCCTTCTTCCTTATTACTTTATAGATTTTTAAGGGTATTATACCCTTCTTCTTAGTATATATATTTATATATATATATATATATAAATTTAAATATATAAATATATATACTATATGTATATATATACATATATATAATATATTATATATATGTATATATATATATATATATATATATATATATATATAGTAATGTTCCCTCTGCAATCCATTCCCAATGTGAGTGGGTTTTCAGAACTTCCAGCCCTCTTCCCTCATCTAATTCTTTTCTGTTGGTTTTTGTATTGCATCTCATTCATGCATAATTACTATTTTTATCTTTTTCTAGATGGTATTTTTAGAGTCACATCATACTCATCTTTATCCCAATCTTTCTTTTGTACTACCCAATTACTAATGTTAATCTTATATATATATATGTGTGTGTGTGTGTATGTGTATGTATATATGTATTTCTACATATAAAACATAAACAATTTGTCCTTATTGAGACCCTTGAAATTAGTCTTTGATGTTGGCTATTATATGTTAAGTTTTCTATTGATTTCAGGTTTGTTTGAGACAAAAGACTGAAAATCTGAATTTGTTGAGTGTCTTTTTTTTTCATTCATTATTATACATAATTTTTTTGGATATAATACTTTTGGCCACAACCTTAGTTCTTTTGATTGTCAATATATATAATATTAAAGGATCTGTGTTTTGTTTTTATCATAGCTGCTGATAAATCCTATGCTATTCTTATTATAGTTTCAGCATATTTGAATTATTTTTATTTTGGTTTGTTTTTTGTTGTTGGTCATCAAAGTTTCTCTTTCATCTTGGAGCTTCAAAATTTAGCAGTGATATTTCTATATGTTTTTCTTGTAGGATCTCTTTCAGATGGTAATACATGGATTTCTCTCTCTTTCTCCCTCCCCTCCCCCCCCCCCCATTTCTAGTTTCCACTCTTGTTCTATCACTTTAGGAAAATCATCTTCAATTACTTCCTGTTACTGTGTCAAAGGTTTTTGGGGTTTTTTTTTTTTTTTTTTTGGTCATATCTTTCAGGTAGTTCAATTATTCTTATATTTTCTTTTCTTGATCTGTTCCCTAGATCTGCTGTTTTTCTTATGTTTCACATTCGCTTCTAGTTTGTTTTTTTTTTAATTCTCTATACTTTGCTTTGCCTCATAACTTCATTAGCTTTCTCTTACTCAATTTTAATTTTCAAAGAGTCATTTTCTTTTTTAACACTCTGGATCTTCTCTTCTAATTGGGTAACTTTCTTTTCATAATTTTCTTGCTTTTCTTGGATTGTTTTTTGCCTTGTAAAAGTTTTTCCTCAGTTTCTCATTTGATTGTTAAAGTCTTTTTTTTTTTTTTTTGAGGTCTATAAATTCTTTTTGAATAGGTAGTCATTAACATTACTCTGTGGGGTAGAAGTAAAGGAGGCATTTTTTTTTTTTTATTTCAATATCCTCCTCTGAAGATGAACCCTAGTCTTCCAAATTCCCATAGAAACTTTCTATGACTGGGTTCCTTCTCCTTTGGCTGCTATTTTTTTTTAAAAATAAGAACTTAATAGTGTAAATATCTCTAGCCTTGGGAGGGGGTGTGGGGGTGTGGGCAGGGCATAGAGAGGGGAGAAAAGCGGTCTCTGACTTCACTTCAGTTTTCCTTTCTGGCTTGGAACTCAAAACAAAGAACTCCACCCTCTTGTAAGTGACTGTGGCCAGCAACTACCCTGGCCTACTGCTTCTACACTCATGCATGTGCTGGTTCCTTCTCACTCAGAGCTGATTTTTTAGCAGCACAGTTAGGCATTAAACAACTTTACCTCAATGTCTCTGCAGTCAGATTCAAACTCTCCATGCTGTCTTGAAGGTGAAAGTTCCTGTGGTTCAGGAGCTCCAGGGCTCTCTGTGATTTGCTGCTTCTACTAAACTAGTCTGGAAGTGTTTAAAATTCACACTGGTTAATTCTTCTAGTTATCCTATAAAACCCGTTATTCTGTCCCAAGTCTTATTTCTTTTTCACTGATCTACATTAGCCCTGAGGCTCAATTTTGTGTTGTTTGGAGGAGGAAATCTGGAGTGCTTTGAAATTTCTGACCTAATACACTATGTTCACACAATCCTTTTGCCCCATTCTAATTTCTAAGAAAATTTTTTTTTCTAGTGATCTTTTTTTTTCTCCTTTTCCACTTAATCAAATCTACTTTTCAAGGAATTCTTTTCTTCAGTTGATTTTTTTGCTTTTTTTTCCCATTTAGCCTTTCTGTTTTTCAAGGTGTTTTCTTCATTTTTTTTTTTGCCTCCCTTACCATGTTGTTTCTTTTTTCATGATTTTCTTGTGTCACTTTCATTTCTTTCTTTCTTTTTTTTTCACTCTTTTCTCTACTTCTGTTATTTGATTTTAAATCTTTTTTTTTTCCCCAGGAATTCATTTTGGACCTAAGATTAATTTTATTTTAATATTTTCCATGTAGTTGTTTTGACATTGTTGACCTCTTCTGTGTTTGTATTTTGATCTTTCCTATCTCCATATTAACTTTTTATGGAGAGATTCCTGTTTATTGATGTTGCTAATTGTTGCTTTCCAGGTTATTTCTTGACTTCTAACTACATTAAAATTGGGCTTTGTTTCAAGACTGTTTTTTTTTTGTGCTTTTGTTTTCAGAGCTAGATCTTGGAGTCTGTAAGTTTCCAAGGTGGTATCACGTGAGGAGAGGTATAGTCACTGCTTTCCTGGCTATGACCAGAAGTCTTTTTTGCCCTGGACCTGTGACCAAAGATCCTGCTCTTGTTCGTGCTCCTTTTCACTCTGAGATTGTGATCAAGAATCACATTTGGGTAATACCAAGTGACCTGCTCACATTTTCAGCAATACATCACCTGAACTTTCCTTCTGACCAGTTGTCTGAGCCACTTACTCTCTATGGGCTAAAAGCTCTGGAAGTCACTAATGCAGATTCAGCCATCTTCAAGATGTACTTCTGGCTTGTCAGGCGACAGCCAGTTCTGAAGTGTGGTTGACTCTTACCCTATTGAGAATAATCTTTCCTGCCAATCTTCTAAAGTTGTCTTGGGCTGTAAAATTGTTTTACCATATCCATTTGTTGGTTTTGCCAGTCCAGAATTAATTTGAGGTTTATTTTAACATTATTTGAAGGGGAATTTGGAAAAGCCCAATTGAGTCCCTGCCTTTACTCTGCCCCATATTCTGCTCCACCTCAAATCTTTATGTATGTAATATTTTTTCTAGAAATGGTATGAAAGACAAGTTAGAGGAAGAAGACAGTAGAACATCTGTTAGAAGTATGCTGTAATAATCTAAAATGAGGATAGTGAGGACTGAGATGTCAATGATGGTAGAGGGAATATAGCCAACTGGGAGAGATGCTGTGAAATTTGGGATTGACTAAATATGGTGGAGGTAAGGGAGAAGAGGAGGAGAGTCAAAATTTCTAATGAAAGTGACTTGAAACTTAGAAGGTTTTTTGATGCCCACTGAGAGAAACACTGAACTCTATTCTCTTCCCATCACTGACAAAGTACAAAAGCTCTTTGTGACCTCAAAAGCCTTTAGCCTTAATGGCTTTTATACTACTTTCTTAAAATTAGCTATTAAAAAAGACAAGTTAATAATAGAAGAAAGTATTGATAGCACTTCTTTGCTGCCCTTCCCATGCTTCTTAACTCAAAATAAAAATGCTACAAAGGTGGAGAAGCCTATTTCCATTCTTGGTTTTACTCTATTCTCTGTTCCTAATTTACAGTTGCTTATGATGGCAAGTAGGCCCCATATTCTTTGGAAGAAAAAAGTAGAGTTCAAAGGAGCTCCTTCCCAAATAATTATTGATCTCTCAAACTGAACAGCTGGGATCTGGAAACATAGCTCTCCTTATATAATGAGAAGAACTTATAGGACTTATTCTATCCAACTCCTGCATGCTGCTCAAATTTTTCTATAAGTATGACTGTCTAATCTTACAAACCCCATCATGTCTATCTTAGGGATTTTTGGGGAAAAGAATAATATTGTTATTTGTATCATCTCTACAAATTTATTGGAAGCATGCCATCAGATTTTCAAAATAAGTAAAATATGTTAAAAACAAGATTCTTTGAGATATAAAATGGGATTGAATGTTCGGGAAAACTAATTTAGAGGGAGATAGAATGTCTCCATGCAATGCCAACTCAATCATTTATTGGGTGGTTGATTATGAAAAAAGGATTCCTGAGTCTGTTTTCTTATCTTTAAAACTTGGTGTGTGGGGACAAAAGGTAAGGCATGGAAGAGGTTAAAATAAGTAAAGATTTGGGGTAGAACAAGGGTCCTTCTAGAAAACCCAACAAGATTTGAAGAAATACCCCAGATGGGGATTAACCAGTGTGGTTAACCAGGCTAGCTCTACAGAAACTTCAGGTTTGATACCCCTGGAGCAAGGTGGGTTTGGTTGGAGGCTCAGCCTGAACCACAGGAACTTTCATCTCCCAGACAGTCTGAGTCCTGAAAGACTGAGGGAATCTCTGCTGATTAAGAATGCAGGGCCCAGTTGTGCTTCAAAGAGGCAGTCCTGGGGAAAAAGAATCCAGAACACATAGTGAGTTCAGAAGCAGTGGGGCAGGGAGGCTGCTGGCTGCAGGCATTTGTAAGAGTGGGAAATTTTTAGTTTGGGCTTCCAAGTAAGATGGGGGAGCTGAAGCGAAGCTAGAGTCACCATCCTCCATCCCCTAGAGTTGAAGTGCTTATGTTAATAATTCTTATTTTAAAAAATTAATGAATGGACAAAGAAGAAAGAACCCAATCATATAAAGTTCCAATGGGAATAGGGAAGACCAAAGTTCAACTTCAGAGGAGCACAGTAAAGTTTAAAAAAAAAAAAAAGTCTCTTCTACCCCAAAGAGTAAGATTAAATGACTCCCTGCCCAGGAAGAATTTACATTAAAACCAAAAAGACTTCAAAAATTAAGTGAGAGGGGCAGCTAGATGGCGCAGTGAATAGAGCACCAGCCTTGAAGTCAGGAGGACCTGAGTTCAAATCTGGTCTCAGACACTTCCTACCTGTGTGACCCTGGGCAAGTCACTTAACCCCAATTGCCTCAGCAAAAAGCAAAAAAAAAAAAAAAAAAAAAATTAAGTGAGAGAAATTGATAAAAAACTTAAAAAATTAAAACCAACCAAGAAAAATAAGAAGATTATGAAGAAAAAAAGATCAAACAACTAGAAAAGCAGATATAGAGTCTTAAAAAAGAAAATAATTATTTGGAAATTAGAATTGTGCAAGGGGAAGCCTGTGAAGTTATGAGACCAAGAAATAAAATAGAAAGAATAGAAAAGTAGAAAAGAATGTGAAACATAAGAAAAACAACAGATCTGGAGAACAGATTAAGAATAGAAAATATAAGAATAATTGGAGTACATGAAAAATGATCCAAAAAAAAAAAAAAAAGAAAAAAAGAACCTTAATACAATTATACAAGAAATAAGCATGATTTTCCTTAAATGTAAAAACAAGAGGGGAAAGTAGAAATAGAAAAAAAAATCTACTAATCACTACCTAAAAGAGATCCTTTGTGGAAAACATATAGGAATATTACTGCCAAATTTTGAAACCTCTAGACCAAAGGGAAATTTTTATAAAAACAAATAAGCAAACAAACAAAATCTAACTCAAATACTCTGGAGCTAAATTAGAATTGTACAGAATTTATCAGCGGCCACAATAAAGGACTGCAGGTACTTGAATAATATATATCCAGCAATCAAAAGAAATAGGCCTACTGCCAGAAGCATCACATCTAGCACAATTATCCATAATATTGGATAAAAAAAATGGATATTCAGTAATCTTCCAGATACCTGAACTTATAAAAAATTTAATATATCAAAGATTAATTGCAAGGAACTTAGCATGGACAACTCTTTATGTGTTGTGCTTGGAAAGATAAATAAACCATCTATTTTAGATTGACACTAGTAATTAGGTAGGCCAAAAAAAAAAAAAAGGTTGGGGCAGAGTTGAGTATGATCTGATTCTAAAAAGTAATAATCTCTAGAAAAGGGTTAAAATAGTAATTATGTTGTACAAAGGAGTTGAGAAAGAACCAATACAGAAGAATTTGGGAGGAGGGTACAGAGGAAGCTCCTTGTTCTGAAAACCCATTCGCATCAGTAATGGGTTACATAGGAAAACTACATATATATTCCATGAAAGATCCTCCAAAAACTATAAAGAAATAAGGGAAGAGGGAATAGAATAAACTAGTGTATAGAAGAATGTACAGTGGATCAAGGTGTATAGATTAATGGGCAAGTGATAAAGGATAATGTGGGGTATAGAGAGGTATGTAAAACAATGGTAGTGGGACAGGGTGTGTAGATTAAAGGGAAAGGGATAAAGAAGGAAAGAAAGTGGGAGGCAGAAAACTGTTTAGATTAACTGGAGTGAGATAAAAGGTGTAGATTAAATGGGGATAGGATAAAGAGTTAAGAAGGAGGAGAATGAGGAGAGAAGATAAGAGAGGGATCCCTGGCTGAAGAAAGGGAGCAAATCAAGTTAAGGAGCAGAATTGAAATAGAAGATTTAGCATGGATAGAAAATAAGAAATATGCATAAACACTACAACAAGGATGAGGAATAGAATTTATTAGGAAAAAAAAGTAGGGTTAGTAATCACTGATCTTAGACAAAGTCATATTTAAAGGTTTGATCAAGCGAGAAATTCACATTATATGTCAACCATATTAATATTGTTTTAGATGTGTGTTTACATATGGGTAAATGAATATTATATATATGTACATGTACATATATATAATGTGCATGTATATGTGTTTGAGTATATGTTGGTATATATGCATGTAGGTCTATGTATGTGTGTGTAAAATATATGTGTGTGTATGTATCTGTGGGTGAGTATGAACATATCTATGTATGTATATATAAATATATCTGTACTTGACTGTAGCCTGCTTGGAACAGGTGGGGGGATGAAAAGGGGAATAAGAATAAAGTAAAAAGTACATAGCAGAGAATAACAACAACAACAACAAAACAAACCTATAAGGAATCAATGATGGAGACTCATGAATTATTTCTTCTTTTATTATATATGCTTTTTTAAAAATGGAAATTTATCATTATATAATTTTCAATACTCTGATGTTCTGCTGGACACATACAATATTTTGTTTTGTTTTTAATTTTCTTTTTTTGTCTTTTTCTTATTTTGCATTTAATTTTAAATAATTTAAAAAAGAAGTAACATTAAAAAAAATTATCAAGGAAAATTCCCCTCATATGCTAGAAACAGAAAGTAAGATAGAAACTGAAAGAGAATTTTAAATGAAACTCACAAGAATATTATAGCCAAATTCCAAAGCTCTGAGGTCAAGGAGAAAATATTACAAGCAGTCAGAAACAATTCAAATATTATGGGGCCACAGTTAGAATTACCCAAGATTTAGAATTTTCTATATTAAATAACATAATCCTAAAAAATAAATAGATCAAAAAGAACAAGATGTAGAAGCAATAATTTCATTAAAGAGAATGACAATGAGGCAACATATCAAAATGTATGGGATGCAGCAAAATTATTAGGAGAAAATTTATCTCTCTTTTCTTTCACATCAGTAAAATAGAGATAAAAATAGATAAATGAATTGGGCATTTAATTTAAAAACCACTAAAAAGAACAAATTAAAAAACCCAATTAAACATCAATTGGAAATTCTGAAAATCAAAGGAGAGATTAATAAAATTAAAAATTTAAAAAATCATTGAACTAATAAACCAAACTAAGAGCTGGTTTTATGAAATATAATAAAATAAACCATTGGCTAATATGACTACAACAAAGAAAGAGGAAAATGAAATTGCCAGTATTGAAAATGAAAAGGATCAATTTTCCACAATGAAAATTAAATTAAAGAAATTATTAGGAGTTATTTAGCCAATTAATATGTCAATAAATCTAATAAACTAAGTGAAATGGATGAATACAAATTGCCCAGATTAAAAGAAGAGGAAATAGAATACTTACATAGTTCTATCTTACAAAAAGAAATTGGATAAATCATCAAGGAGTTCAGTAAGAAAAAAATCACTAGGACAAAACAGATTAACAAGTGAATTCAAAGGATAGAAAAAATATGACATTTTATACTTGCACTAACGTATCTCTCTTTTAATAACCTAACATGATGTGAAGTGGTGCTGGTTTCTTAAATGCTATGTAGAAGTTTACACTCAATTAAGATAATAGATGTAACACAATTTTCATACTTTAAAATAATATACAACGCCAGTTATCATTTGTTATGATTATTATTATTATTAACAGTAGCAATAATAGCAACCTAGATACAGCCACCAACCAGGCTTCTAGTATAAGAATGATCACTCCCTGAGTCTTCTATTACACTGCTACTGAGCTCAAGCAATGTTTATAGACTAAGAAGGTATGTGCTGGTAGATGTTTTATAACCACAATTGATATGGGAGGGAATGCAAGCAAACTTTTAAGTTTAATCTGCATTATTAATACTTTCTTAAATTTGAACAATAAACACAACAATAAATAAAGCCCTAATTTATAAATGCTTATGCTGAAAATTTAGCAACCAGTTAGAACTGACTCTTTACATGCCCCTGAAAAAGTAAAGCAAGCTGGAAAGCCTTCATGTCTGGGCCCAACAATGGATTACATCCAATCTAAAAATGTCCAGAAGGTCTCTCCTCCAAATTAAATACAAAGCTAAATTTTTCAACTATAGCAACCCTAGATTATTTATTAAGTTGCAAAGGGGTTGCCATCTGCATCTCTGTAAGAAGTGTCCATCATGGTACTTCATACTTTAGTTAAGTACTAATATCAGTATTATCATTATTATTGCATTGAAAGAAGATGAAAACTATAGTTTTAATTTTATATAGGACTAAGTAAATGTGAACTATTATTATTTCAGTTTTTCCAGGACATATAGTTTCATCAATATGGGTGATTCTTCCAAGTCACAATTGCTCTACCACTTAGATGGCATGCAGTAATCCTTGTGGATGAAAAAACTGTGTCCTTATAGGTGACCTTCTGGCTGTTTTTGAACTTAGCAAAACTGATTCTCATGTAGACATGTAGTTAAAGCATATATGGACTTTGTTATCAAGAACCCAGGTTCACCTCAGCACTAAGTCAAAGCCTCAAAGAAAGACTTTCATAGAAGATCAGTATTAAAGTTATTTCAAATTGTCAATGATAGGTTTCAGTTTTCATCTTTCTTTATGTATGATTAACAAATAAATGAGAAACATTTATGCTCCCGCCCATTCCACAGAGACAAATGAAAAGTCATCTCCTCCCTTAAAAAAAAGGGCAAACAGATGGGCCTTCCCCTGTACACTGAAGGTCAATAGATTCAGGCTGTGGTAGATAAACAAGATAAATTTTTTCCAAAACTTATCCACCCACAAATTTCCTTGCTCCACCCCACCCTGACAAGAATCCAAACCCAGAGCTGGACAAAAGCTGTTGGGTTCCTCAGGAGACTTGACTGGAAATCTTTCTCCTTTTGTCTCTACCTCTGTCTCCTTCTTCTCCCTCTTCCTCTTTCTCCTTTCTCTCTCAGTATCTCTTTCTGTCCCTCTCTTTCTCTCTTTCTGTAACTCACTTTCTCTCGACTCTGCTTCTGTTTCTGAATCTGTGTGTGTGTCTTTCTCTCTGTCTCTGTCTCTTTCTCTTTTCAATTTTATCTTGTTCCCTTCTCCAGGACTAGAAAACAGTTGCTGATACTGACTAGTACTGCCAATTCAATGAAGCATTTGATACTGCATTAGATCTATATATCCATTAATGGAGTGTAGTCTGGTTTTGCCAAGTTGGTTGAGTCTTCTCAATGATGTGGGCTTTTCCCATTGAAACCAAACAAGGCTCAAGCTTCTCTCCTGATTCCTTTACATTTCACTTTAATTTTCTATAACATGGATAAGTAAATGATAAGAAAAGTTAGTAAAATAGTAAAATTCTTAGGATCTCAACATCAACAAATACTTGCTCTTGATTTCTTAAATGGGGAGAAAGCTATTTTAGCCTGCAGAGCTCTTTAAGTAATTAATATGTCTGAAATACTTGCTATAGGCAAAACACTAAATTAGATTCTTGTGAAGACATAAAGAAGCAAAACCCATATTCTTCATCTTTCAGAGATGGAGACTCAAGAGATAAAGGCTTGGAACCTAAGGTCAGAAGACCTGTCTAGATTCTTCATTAGCTATGGGATCCTGAGCAAGTCATTCATTATTTTTTTTATTAAAGATTTTTTATTTTCAAAACATATGCACAGATAATTTTCAACATTCACCCTTGCAAAATCTTGTGTTCCAAATTTTTTTCCCTCCCTTTCCCTCCCCATAGATGGCAAGTGATCTAATATATGTTAAACATTCTTCTATACATATTTCCACAATTATCATGCTGCATAAGAAAAATCAAATCACAAAGGGAAAAAATGAGAAATAAAACAAAATGCAAGCAAACAATAAAAAGAGTAAAAATACTATATTTTGATCCACACTCAGTCTCCACAGTCCTTTCTCTGGGTGCAGATGGCTCTCTTCATCACAAGACCATTGGAAGTGGCCCGAATCATTTCATTGTTGATAAGAGCCACATCCATCAGAACTGGTCAATGTATAACCTTGCTCTTGCCATATATAATGATATCCTGCTTCTGCTCACTTCACTTAGCATCAATTCATATAAGTCTCTCCAAGGCTCTCTGAAATCATCTTGCTGGTCATTTCTTACAGAACAACAATAAGCCATAACATTCATGTACCATAACTTATTCAGTCATTCTCCAACTGATGGGCATCCACTCAGTTTCCACTTTCTTGCCACTACATAAAGGGCTACCACAAATATTTTTCATATGTGGCTCCCTTTCCCTCTATGATTTCTTTGGGATACACATTCAGTAGAAACATTATTCGATCAAAGTGTATGCACAGTTCTGAGCAAGTCATTTAACATTTGATTGTCTCAGTTTCTTTATTTGTGAAATGGGGAGAAAAATAGACCTGCCTCCAAGGGTTCTGAAATGATAAAAGGAGATATTTGTAAAGAGTTTTGCAAAACTTAAACAGCTATATGACAATAACAATAGCTATCATTTATATAATACCTATTAAGTGTCAGACAACATGCTGTTAGTTTTGTTTTTTTAATACTTGGAAGAAAAATTAAGTATACATAAAAAATGGAAAATCACCAAGTCATATAATAAAAGGAGCAAAATGGTAAGTAAATTGGAGATTTAGGATTGAAATGTAGATCCAATTCTAAATCTGGTACTTTTCCTAACAAAAAAAATTAATGCTAAGGAAAAGAAAGTGAAAAAAAAGTAGTTCCATCAAACTAATTGATATGTGCTCACTCTCTTCATATATCTTTATATATTAATGTATACAGAAACATAGACATTCCTATATATGTATATATAATCCTATTTGTGTATATGCATAATTCTAAATGCATACATATATACATATATAATTCCATACTATACCCAGAGTACCCCATCTCCACAAAGAAGGGAAAAAGGTGAATCTTCTTATTTCTTCATTGGAGCCACATTTTATCATTGACATTATGCAATGTTGAGTTTCCATTTTATATTATTTTTTTCCATTTACATGGTGATAGTTTTGGGGGTTTTATTTGTTGTCATTGTTCAGCATACCTGATTCTGTAGAAATTCATCTAAATCTCCACCTGCTTCTCAGAATTCTTCATATTTATTATTTTCCTTTCAGAACATCCATACCCCATTATATTCATTACATATCAACATTTGTTTGTTACACAGTGATCTTCTCTTTGTTTCTAGTACATCCCCTCCCAAACAAATACATACACATGCACACACAAATACACACAGACACTCACACACATAAACACACACACACACACACACTGCCATGAGAAATATTTTGGTCTATGAGACCTTTTTTGTTTTATATTTCCTTGAGGTACATGCCTAGCAGTAGGATCTCTCAATGGCTTAGCCACTTTCTTGGCATAATTGGATCAATTCATAGCTCCACCAGCAATGCATCAAGGTGACCATCTTTCCAAAGGTCCACTAACATTGTCTGTTCCCTTATTTTAATCTTCTTTGCCAATTTCCTTGGCATGAAGTGAAGCCTCAAATTTGTATTGATTTGCATATCGCTTATTATTTATCTGAATCATTCTTTCATGTCATTGTTAATAGTTTGCAATTCTTCTTTAGAGATTTGTTCATATCCTTTGGCCACTTACCCATTGGGGAATGGATTTAGTCCTTAAAATTCTGCTTTGCTTATAAGCTATCTTTTTAAAACATTGGTCAAAATCTGTTCAACTCCTGGATTTTACAGAGCTGTGTGGATGTGCAGCATTGGTTTAATAAACAATGGTCCTTTGTAGCTCTAAGATCTGATGCACTTATGACAGCTACAGAGGACTTTAGGAAATGAATCAGTTCAACTTCTTTTATAAGAAAACAACTGAACCACAAAAATTTACCTGACATAACATAACAATAGTTATGTTTTCCAAGGAAAAAAGAGCCACAGTCAACACAGAGGAATGATATCATTGAGCACTTTATAATGTTTGATCCCAAACCCCAATAGCAAATCCAGGTTTTATGGGAAATAGGTATTCACTAAATGAAACATTTAGGGAAAACATAAACCATATATATTCCCAATTCTCCCTGCTGCTTACTGATAAAAATAATTGCAATTCAATATTTTTACCTAAAAGAAATAATCAAATCAAGTACATTAAACATTTCAGGCTTTACCTGATATTCACAATGTTTTATACTCATGATTAGTTGTTGGTGTGAAGAGGTATTTTATTCATCTTTCCTTGTTCTTTTCTCTATATCCTGAAAGACAATTTCTTATTTTTCATGATAGATTCCTAATCCTGTCGATAATAATAATTTTAATAGGTATACATGAGAGAAAGCGACTAGCTATAAACAAACTAATCAACACTAAGTATCTAACCAAAGCCCACATAGTTAAGAATGAGAATTTCTATTAAAGTTATAATTCATACATGTCAAATCTGGATATTTGCCATTTCTGAGAGGAAACAATCATCAGTTGTGTGCCTGCCAAGTCATAGAGTCATAGAATTTGAACACTTTAAGAGATCACTACATTGAAATCCTTATGTGAGCAGTCTTGTGAAAAATGAGAAATTATCTTTTAGGACATAGAATAAAGAGCAAAAAGGATCAACAAAATTTCACTGGACACCAACAATTAAGAATGAATATAAGTTATTTTGCTAAATTTTAATGGATGTGTAATGGAGTCAACAATTAATTTTTGTAGATGAAGATATTTAGTAGTATTTACCATCAAAAATTGGCAGAAAGGTGACCATATATAGTACATATTTCCTTTAAATATTTCCTTTATTATACTTAAATTTCCTTTAAATTCATATTTGTTTACTGTTGAGAGTTTGGGCTTGAACAATATAAAGTATTCAATGATATCATTTGCTGTGTTATGAGCCATAGCTCGATTTTCCTTTGGCAAACATTAATGGTCAGATTAATAATTTGTTCTGTTCATTTATAATATTGAGAACTTGGAACATTCCACAGACAGATGTATTGGCTGATTCACTTATAAAGTACAGTTTCTCTTTAAAAGATTCCTCCTCTTGAGGGAAAAAAAAAAGTTGATTGAGAACAGTCTATTTAAAGAAGAAAAAAAATTTTTTTTCAATAATTAAAGTATCAAGCCTGTTTCTATCTCCATTTGAATAATTAAATAGGAAATAAAATTCACAATGTATCATGAAGATGACTAGAGAGAGAATGAAGCCAGTTTATAATTTTATAATCATTTTCAGAAAATGAGATCCCAATATATTATATATATTTTTTCATAGAGCATCTTTGCTTGTTTTTAATATCATAAACATGGAAAGTTAGAGAGTTTAAAAAAAAAACAACTCAGAGTATGGAGATTTAGAAATAGAAGTTTGTACATAGGAATCTGTGGTGGTTCAGATAGCAAGGAAGGAAAAAAAAAACAATTAAGTCCCCCATTTAGAAATCTATTCCCTCAAAATATGAGATTCATTAAGAAAAGGACTGCTTGAATAAAGGAAAATTCTAAAACTTCCCTTGAATAGGACATGAGAACTAGGTTCAGTGATTAGGGAAGCGCTATTGATTGAAAGTTTCTTCATGATTCTTAGGTCATAAACTGGATTGTATGGGTAAAAATGCCTCTCTGAACCCTCGTAGCACATAAGATAACACATATATTTCAACAATGGATGTCTGCCAATGAACAGGGTAAATTCAGAGGGATGTTCAGAAAAATTCTCTCTAGCGGTCAGCACATAAGGCATTCCACTTTTCTCCAGTGGATCTTTGCCAAAGTACTTATTGATATAAATGGAGGTGTAAATTTGTCTGACAATAAACAAGTAGGATTACTATGAAAAAAGAGCAATATATTCAAATGAGTCCAGGACATATGTGATATTCCCAAAAAGGGATTAAGTACTCAGGATCGATTGGGATCAGGTACTGGACGAGTCCCCAAGGTAACAATATACTTTTGGGCCCAGAAAAGCTAGGGTACTTGTCTTTCAATAAGGAGTACTTGCCATAGATTCACATCTTTGGATTAGATTCAATCACTGGGGATCTCAACACTTAAAATGATATTGAGCTTTCTCCACCCCCAACACTCTAGCTCCTTACATTTCTACCTTAAAGCTCAAGGAAAATAAGTTAAAGCATAGGAAAGGCTCAGTATTATGTTGTACTGAAAAAGGTAGAACTAGAATATTATTCAAACCATAAAGTGCTCCATAAATGGTAGCTATCATTATTACCAATCAGATATAGAAAGCTATTTAATGTCTTATATCTCTTTTTTATTAAAGCTTTTTATTTTCAAAATATATACATGGATAATTTTCAATATTCATCCTTACAAAATCTTATGTTCTAAATTTTTCCCTCCCTTCTCCCCGTTCTCTCCCCTAAATGGCAAGTAATTCAATATATGTTATACACGAGCAATTCTTCTACACATATTTTCACAAATAGCATGCTGCACAAGAAAAATCAGATCAAAAAGAAAAAGAAAAAAATACAAGCAAACAACAACAAAAACAGTGAAAATACTATGCTGTGATTCACACTGAGTTCTTAGTCCTTTCTCTGAATGCAGATGGGTCTCATCCTCACAAGATCATTGGAATTGGACTGAATCACATCATTGCTGAAGAGAGCCATGTCTATCAGAATTGATCATTGTATAATCTTGCTATTCCTTTGTGTAATCATCTGGTTGCACTCATTATACTTAGCATCATTTCAGGTAAGTCTCTCCAGGCCTCTCTGAAATCATCCTGCTGATCATTTCTTATAGAACAACAATATTCATAACATTCATATACCATAACTTATTCAGTCATTCTCCAACTGATGGGCATCCACTCAGTTTCCAGTTTCTTGCCTCTATGAAAAGGGCTGCCACAAAACATTTTTGCACATGTGGGTCTCTTTTCCTCCTTTATGATCTCTGGGATACAAGCCCAGTGGAAACACTACTGTATCGAAGGCATGCACTTTTTGATAGCCCTATGCACATAATTCCAAATTGCTCTCTAAAATGGTTGGATCAGTTCACAACTCCACCAACAATGGTATCCCAGTTTTCCAACATTGGCCGTTATCTTTTCCTGTCATCTTAGCCAATCTGAGAGGTGTGTAGTGATACCTCAGAGTTGTCTTAATTTTCATCTCTCATCAATAGTGATTTAGAGCATTTTTTTCATATGACTACAAATAGTTTTACTTTCTCCATCTGAAAATTGTCTTTTCATACCCTTTGTCCATTTATCAATTGGAGAATGGCTTGAATTCTTATAAATTTGATTCAATTCTCTATATATTTTAGAAAGTAGGTCTTTATCAGAACTCTTTAATGTATAATTTTTCTCAGTTTATTGCTTCTCTTCTAATTTTGTCTGCATTGGTTTTTTTTGTACAAAATCTTTTTAACTTAATATAATCGAAATTATCCATTTTGTATTCAATAACATACACCAGTTCTTTGGCCACAAATTCTTTCCTTCTCCACAGACCTGAGAGGTAAATTATCCTTTGTACAGACCTGAGAGATTAATCATCCTTTGTTCTTCTAATTTGTTTATAATATCACTATGTCTAAATCATGAATCCATTTCAACCTTATCTTGGTATAGGGTGTTAGGTGTAGGTTAGTGCCTAATTTCTGCCATACTAATTTCCAATTTTCCCAGTAGTTTTGTCAAATAGCAAGTTCTTGTCTCCAAAGCTGGGGTCTTTGGGTTTGTCAAACACTAGATTAATATAGTCATTGACTACTTTGTCCTGTGAACATAACCTATTCCACTGATCGATTAATGGTTTTGATGACTGCTGCTTTATAATATAGTTTTAGGTCTGGTACAGCTAGGCCACCTTCATTTGCATTTTTTTTTATTAATTCCCTTGAAATTCTTGACCTTTATTATTCCAGATGAACTTTTTTATTATTTTTCTAGCTCTATAATTTCTTGGGATTTTTATTGGTGTGGCACTGAATAACTAGATTAATTTAGGTAGCATTGCTATTTTTATTATATTAGCTTGGCCTACCCATAAGCACTTGATATTTTTGGTTGGTTAGTTGGTTAGATCTGACTTTATTTGTGTGGAAAGTGTTTTATAATTGAGTTCATATAGTCCCTGATTTTGCTATTTAATGTTTTCCTACAAAAGAAATGTTAAAGATATAAGACTTCCTAGCTTACCTTATCAAGGAAACTTAAACATGAAGAAAAAATAAATATTTCAATATTCTCCTGGGAGGTTGACACTGAAACCACCAAAACTTGAGCTATTCCGTGAAATTGTTGAATTACTATTTCACCTTCATCTTAGTTTTGTACTATAAAAACAATTTCTGCATAGTTCATATCTCCTAAGGAGTCAGACTAGGACTTGGGGTTCCTCCTCCTGTTTGTGATTGTGGTAGGAAGATTAACCTACTTCTGTATCTTCATGCAAAGGTGTTTTTTTTTTGTTTGTCTTTGTTTTTTTTTTTTTTTTTCAAATTGTATTGAAACTGTCCTTGAGATTTGATTGACTTAATGGACTAAAGGTCTAGCTATAATTTCAAAACTTAAAAAAAAAAAAATTAGAACCTTAGACCTTTCTTTCGGGCTTGGCCTGAAGGCAACTTAGATATGAGAACTTGTATAAGCTGTCTCAGTTTGTAGTGATCTTAAGCATATGTCTTTTGATTAACTTTCCCTTAAGTATAGCTTTAGTTATTAGTGAAATGACTTATATGTGTCTTATTTTGTTCTAATATCAAACCTAAAATACCAGGGGAATGATCTAAGTAGTACTTAAGCTATAACAATTGGAGCAATCACTGTAGAATTGGAAGAGAATTATTTTCTTCAAATGGGAGATCAGTAGTATAGAGAAGAGTGATTGAATCTGGATTGTCTTCCTTGTTTCTTTTAGTGCTTTAATGACACCTCCACAGAAGGTAGCTGTTTAAGATAAGGTCTCCTCTACCTCTGGAAAATATGATAGTAAACTCTCCATGGCCTTTCAGCAAGGAATGATCATTGTGAATATACTGTATATTTAAGGATGACATTGATCTCTAGGCCTACTGATTAAGGGCTTTAGGCTTGAGCTTGGGCCAGGGTCTGCCTCCTTTTTCTTCCAAAATTGTAATTTTAGGATATTTTGCAAACAATGCTGAAGTAACTAATTCTTTTAACCAATCAATCAAGAATTTTATCATTATTAGGGAAGTTAGAAGGATTGTACTCAGAAGGCATGGAAGTGAGTTATTTATGTTGGGATAATCTAAAAAATGGATGGGAAAGAAAGAGATGCACCAGAAGAGGGGAAAATGGAGAGGGAAAATCAGTAAAATTTTCATACATAAATGAGGCATACAAGGAAGAGATTTTACAATGGAAAATAAAATAATTGGGGATTGGGTCAAGTGATGTTTGAAGCTCACTTTCATCTAAAAACATTGAAAGACGGAAACAAATTATATATATCTATCTATATATATATATATACACACACACATACATGAACTACATATACATATATACATATATGCAAACATGCATTCACATGTATGTGTATTTGAGTATTGAAATCTATCTGACCCAACTGAAAGTAGAAGGGGAAGAGGAGAAGTTTGGAATCTTGTCTTATCATATAACACCATATGGGTGGCAAGATTCTAGAGGACTTCTACCATTTAAATGATCTTGGGTCTTCAATTGGATAATCTTCCAGAGAGAAGCAGTACTAAAGGGGAAAAGAGAAAAAAATTCAAAGTAAAAGCAAAATAAACAGAGCAACAATAAGAAAATTATAGTAGTTTCTCCTGCACTTGAAGGCATATATTATAAATATAATGCATTATGCATATTTATATGTATATATAAAAGAAAACCAGAAAAATGTGGCAAGAATAAAACCTAGAAATCTTAGGATTTTTCTCCTCTTTTCAGAAGAGCTAAGTTTCACATCTCAAGAATATGGTGCATATGGTGAGTAATACCAGATATCTGTACTTCAGCTTTAGTCTCCTGATTCAAGGTGGTGACAATGAGCAAGAGAAGCACCAGGAACATCAAGGCCATAGCACAGATTCATTCTTCATTACTTATCAGAGTCATCCCCCAATTGATGGGAATTCACTCAATTTCTAATTTGTTGACACCACATAAAGAGCTGCTACAAAAATTTATGTACATGTGGAGCCCTTTCCCTCTTTTATGATCTTTTTGTGATATAGACCAAGTAGTGGCCCTGTAGTACAGTTGTTGTTTTTTTCCTGGAGATTTCTTTCACTCCAATGTATCTATTCTTTATATATTGTCCCTCTCTATCCTTCTTTCTAACTCCTCTCTGACTCTGTTTCTGTCTTTGTCTCCGTTTTTTCTTACTCATTTATTTAGTCTTTCATTTTACTTTTTTTATGACAGGTTTTTCTTTTAAAAGTTTCTTCCCACTATTTCTTAGTTATTTGCTTATTTCATTCGATACATTTGTTGCTATTTTGAGATAACACAGGATGCTTTTAAAGCCATCCTTGCCCTCCAAATTCAAGGGATAGAAGGAAGTAGGTGACATTCTGCTGTTTATAACTTTATTTACTAAATGTGACAAATCTTCTATTTGGTAGTCTTAACTTTAATTTTGAGAGGTAATAAGTTTCATTATATCCCTAATGTATAATTTCTTACTCCTAAGTTAGATATTGTTTCCTTACTTATTATTCTCACAGTTAATTGTATATTTGGATGAACTTATACTTCTAACGTTTGCAATATTTTCATTAGGCGTATAGGTGATTCAGTGATTGCTTCATAAATCATCATGGATGTCTTCCCTATCTTTTAAAAACCTTTTGTTTATATCTCAAACTGTGGCTCTTGATTTTTCTTACCTCCTCTCCATGAGCTTTTTTTTTTTTTTCATGTCATACCCCATGACGAAATTCACTTCACTTCATTTGAAATGTGCTATTATTTCTTGTTTTCCAATTGCTTGCTATCTACTTTTATTCTGAAATAACAAAATATGCATTTCTTTCCATTGTAGCTATTAATGGAAAGTCTTGAAAGTAGTGCTTCTGAAAGTAGCCATTTCTTCAATATATAAATCCAAGTATCTACATTTCCCTGCCTCTTGCTTGTAGATTTTGTCTTGCTCAGCTCATGTTGAAAAAGTGGAGGTTGTTTATCACGCCATTACTCAGCAAGAACTAACTGCTCTATTCTATAATGACCAAAGTATTCTCTTTAGGGAGTTCATCATGCATAATATGTGTTTGTATAAGTCTCTGACAATATTTATGGGATAAATTGTAATGCTCTGCCAGAATATATTGGATCAATTATAGAACAATATATCACTGCCACTAAGACTTTGTCATCTTATTCTAAGAGAAAATTACAAAATCTTTGTGCCTCTCTAGTTTGAATTCAAAACTAAAAGCGTTAAAAGTGTTTTATAGAATTATATGCTTATGTTTTTGTTCATGGTTTAGTCTTAAGTCAATATGATGCTTTGATGAAAGAAAATTTATGATGAAGTTTATGTGATAAATATGTTCTTGTTTTAGGACAGATATCTGTCCTAAGCAACAATATTTAATCTTCTTTATATTATAAGGGAAAGAGAGTAGAAAATTGATTAAGAGATGGTTAAATGACCACCTGTGGGCAGGTAGGTAGATAAGGTACCAACCCTGTGGTTAGGAAGACTTCAAGTTTAAATCTTACCTCAATTACTTCTGTTGGAAAATATTTTTTCTTTCTCATAGCTTTTCTTTTTTTGTTCTTATTTTTTTTCTAACATGATTCATATGGAAATGTTAAAATAATTGTACATCTATATCCTATAGTAGATTGTTTTACTCTATTTCTCTTTCTTTTTTTCTTTTTCTTTTTTTTTTTTTCTGAGGCAATTGGGGTTAAGTGACTTGCTCAGGGTCACACAGCCAGGAAGTGTTATGTGTCCCAGCCCAGATTTGAATTCAGGTCTTCCTGACTTCAAGGCTGGTGCTATATCCACTGTGCCACCTAGCTGCCCTGGTTGTTTGCTCTCTTAAGGAAGGGTGAGGTAAGTGAAGGAGAAAAAAATTGGGAATTCAAAATCTTACAAAAATGAATGTTAAAAACAATCTTTATATATACTTGGGAAAAAAATACACTGCTACAAATTTTAAAAGTAATTTTTTAAAAGCCACAGTAACAAGAAGACACTCAAAAGACAAAGGGGGCATAATTCACCGCCAAAGCAGTAGTTTAAAATCTTAATAATATACATATCAGAATGGGAATAAAATAATTGAAGGAAATATGCAAGATTATCATCATGAGCATCAATAGCACAGGAAAAAAAACAATAGAAAAGCTTAATAAATCCATAATCAGAACTCAAATATGAGAAATTAGAGTAACAAATAGAGCCTTTTATTTCTAATGACAAAATAGATGAATACTCCATATCATTACATAGAGCTTATTATGATGAGATAAGAATAACTGATCTTTCAGGAAAATACTAAGGAATGCCTTGTATTCTTATAAATTTCACCTAAGTTCTCTAGGCATTTGGGAAAGGAGGCCTTTATCAGAAATACCTGCTGTAAAGATTGTTTCTCAGCTTTTTGCTTTCCTTTTAATATTGATTATAATTGTTTTGTTTTTACAAAAGCCTTTTAGTTTAATATGATAAAAATTATTTACCTGCTTTCTATTCTGCATTCTTTTCTTTGTCTTGTTTGTCCTCTCTGAAATTCCTATCACCCTTTCCCTTCTTATCAGTGTTTTCCTTCTGTCTACCACCTCCTGTTATCTGCTCTCCTTTCCATTAGTCTCCAATTTCCACCTTACTTAATCTCCCCACTTTACTTAATCTCCTCCCCTCCAAATTCCCTATCAGGTTCAGACAATTTCCATATTCAACTGATTGTATATATAATTTCTTCTTTGAGCCAATACTGATGAGAGTCAAGTGTTGCTCATCACCCACTCTCCCATCTTTCCCTCCATCATAATAGACCTTTCACTCTTCTTCATGTGAAATAGTTTATGCCATTCTACTTCATCCTTGTCCCCCTAGTGTACTCTTCTTTCTCATCCTTTAATGTTTTTGTGTCATTCCCTCAAATTCACCTTATACCCATATACTCTGTCTATCTCTATTCCTTCTAGCTATACTATAAATGATAGTTATTGAAAAATTTTAAGTATTATCTTCCCATTTATAAACAGTTTAATTCTATTGAATTCCTTATGATTTCTTTACCCTTTTTATGTGTTTTTGCTTCTCTTGGGTCTTGATATTAGAGGTCAAAATTTTGCTTTAATTCTGATCTTCTCTTTATGAAAGTTTGAAATCATTGTATTTTGTTGAATGGCCATTTTTTTCCTTAATTCTTGCTTAATTTTGCCAGTTTCTTCTCTTTCTGGAATATCATGTTCCATGCATGACCCCTGATACTTTAATGTTGCAGCTGCCAAGTCCTGTGTAATTCTGATTGTAACTAGATGATATTTGAATTGCTTCATTTCTGGACACTTGTAATATTTTTTCCTTGACTTGGCAGCTATGAAATTTGAGTATAATGTGCCTTGGAGTTTTTATCTTGGAATCTCTTTCCTGAAGTGATTGGTAGATTTTTTTCAATGCCTTTGTTGTTTAAATTTGCATTTCTCTAATCAATGGATGATTTAGAGCATATTTCATATGATGGTTAACAGTTTTGATTTCTTCATCTGAAAACTCCCTGTTTCATAGCCTTTGACCATTTATCAATTGGGGAATGACTTATAATCTTATAAAATTGACTTAGTATACTTTATATATATACACACACACACATATATATATATATATATACATGTATATAATTATTTACATGTATTACATATATATATATATTTAGTATGCTACATATCTTTATAATGAAACCTTTATCAGAGACACTTGTAAAAACTTTTTTCACTATTTTTTGCTTTCCCTCTAATCTTGACTGTATTGGTTTACTTTGTATAAAGTCTTTTTAATTTAATGTAATCAAAATGTTCTATTTTATATCCCACAATGCACTATATATCTTGTTTGATGATAAATTCTTTTCTTATCCATAGATATATAGGTAAAATATTTCATGGTCCCCTAATTTGCTTATAGTATCACTCTTCATTTCTAAATCAAGTATCCACTTGACCTTATCTTGGTATAGGGTATGAGATGTTGATCTATACCAAGTTTCTGTCAAATTGGTTTTCAATTTTTCTAGTAGTTTTTGTCATATAGTGAGTTCTTGTCCCAAACAAGAGTCTTGTCACTGTAGCAGATTCAGTTAAACCAAGGTCTTGTGCTTTGTGCAAGGCACAATCTTGCTGTTGACTTGCATCAGGCTCAGGGTCTCACTGAGGGCTTGCCAGCCACAGTGTATGTTCAATTGTAATCCCATTTTACCACAGTGAGACAGACCTTTCCTGGCAACCTTCTAAATTGTCAATGGAATATTTTTTCACCTTATCTTTTTGTTGTTTGTCTGTCCAGAATTGGTTTTTTCATTTATAAACATTAGATTATTATGGTCATCTCCTACTATATATAGTGAACCTAATATATTCCAGTGATTCACTACTCTATTTCTTGACCAGTGTCCGATTATTTTGATGATAATCAAAAGATAAGATAGTTTGAGAACTGATACTGGTTAGCCACTTTCTTTCACTTTTAAAAAAATAAAATCACTTTATATTCTTACAGAAAATTTTTGTTATTTTTCTATTTCTATGAAATATTTTTGGTAGTTTGATTGATATGGCACTGAATAAGTATATCAATTTACATGAAATTATGATTTTTATTATATTGGATAACCTTTCCCATGAGCAATTAATATTTTTCTATGTGGTTATATCTGATTTTGTGGGGAAAGTTATTGTGGTTGGGATTGTCTTCATTTAGTTCCTGGATTTGCCTTGGGAGGTGGGGGTCCCAAGTAGTTTATATTGTCTATAGTAATTTTAAATGGAATTTCTTTCTGTCTCTTGATGCTGGACTTTATCAGCAATACATAGAAATGCTGATAATTTACATGGTTTTATCTTGTATCCTGTATCTTGTATCTTGTATCCTGTTGTATTAACAACTTTGTTAAAGTTGTTAATTATTTAAACTATTTTTTTAAAGCTGATTCTCTGAGATTCTCTAAATATATCAGCATGTATCTGCAAAGTATGATAGTTTTGTTTCTTCATTGCCTATTTTAAATCCTTCAAATTCTTTTTCTTCTCCTATTGCTATAGCTAGAATTTCTAATACCATATTGAATAATAGTGGTGATTATGAGGATCCTTGCTTCACGCCTGATTTTGGTGGGAAGGCTCCAAGTTTATCCCCATTATAGATAATGCCTGTTCTTGGTTTTAAATAGACATTATTTAATCATTTAAAGAAATATTCCATTGAAATTATTTTGTTTTCTAGTGTTTCTTAATAGTAATAACTGTTGCATATTCTCAAAGTATTTTTCTCAATCTAATAAGATAATCAAATGATTTATATGGTCAATTATAAACTGTTTTATATAAATGTTTTGACATTCCCGGTCACCATAGCATCTTTCTATGGTCATATTCTTTTTTTGTTGTTGCTTACTAATTTTCCAGTCTATTTCAACTTTATGTTAAAGTTGGATTCTGTTCTCAGGTTGGTTTTATTCCATTGCTAAAAAAATCTCATTCTAGGGATCTATAAGCTTTCAGTAATTCCAAAGTAAAAATGATCTCAGAAGAGATGAGTTCACTGATCGCCTGGCCTACTGTACTCCTGAGTTACTGTTTCTGTTTTCTGTACCAGAAATACTGTTTTCTGCCCTGGAACTGTGACCAGGTCCTTGTTTCCCTGAGGTAGGGAATTATATAATGTGCTAGTGCTCTTCCTTACTCTGAAACTGCTATATGGAACTAAGAATGGGCAAGACAACAGAGTCCTTAATCTAATGCCAACAGAAGTCCTCTTATAATCTGATCTTTTGATCAGGAGCTTTTACCATCTGGGAGCTGAGCTCTCTGGAGGTCACTGTAGCAGATTCAGTTAAACCAAGGTCTTGTGCTTTGTGCAAGGCACAATCTTGCTGTTGACTTGCATCAGGCTCAGGGTCTCACTGAGGGCTTGCCAGCCACAGTGTATGTTCAATTGTAATCCCATTTTACCACAGTGAGACAGACCTTTCCTGGCAACCTTCTAAATTGTCAATGGAATATTTTTTCACCTTATCTTTTTGTTGTTTGTCTGTCCAGAATTGGTTTTGAGGCATTACTGTAGAGTTGTTTGGAGTAGAATTTGGGGAGAGATTAGATGAGTCCTTTCCTTTATTCAATACTCTTGTGATTTTTTTGGTAGGAAGCCAAGGTTGAAGACTAGTAGTTAATAGAAACTAAAGAAACTTACAGAAATCAGGGGGATCCCAAACATATTACTAGAAAATAGATTTGAGGAGAATGAAAACAGGTGAATGATCAGTTTATACTGTTCACTAAAGTCAGCATTCCCTATTATACTTTTGTATCCATCAGCATCTACTCATTCTCAACTCAAATGAATTTCTTTCCTTTCTCTTTTTTCTAATATATGATGAAAAATATACACTTCCCCCTTAAGAATAATAGAACCAAGAGAACACCGTTGAACACAGCAACAATAATATTATGAGATGATCAACTGTGATGTGATGTGCTTGGCTCTTTTCCACCACAAGGTGATTCAAGGCAATTCCAATGGACTTGTGATGAAAAGTGCCATCCATATCCCAAGAAAAAATCATACAGACTATACATGGAATAAAACATAGTATTTTCACATTTTTGTTGTTCCTGTTGTTTGTTTGCTCAGGGGTTTTTTCCTCATTTTTTTTTCCTTTCACCTTTTGCTCTGATTTGTGTGTGTGTGTGTGTGTGTGTGTGTGTGTAGCATGACTAATGTAGACATACGTTTAGAAGAATTGCACATATTTAACCTATATTTGAATTGCTTGCTCTCCATGGCAGAGGGTAGGAAGGAGGAAGGGAGAAAAATTTGGAACATAAGGTTTTGTAAAGGTTAATGTTAAAAATTACCTTTACATGTATTTGGAAAAATAAAAAGAAACCTATTTAAAAAAGAACAGTAGGCTTGACTATGGTTATTTGGAGAATATAAGAAGTGGGGAAGTCTGAAGGTAGAGTTGGTCTGGAGTAGAGATAATATATTCACTCAATTATTGGTTTAGGGGATAGTTTCTTGGCTAAAGTGGCAGGGAGAAAAATGAACTGTCCCTCCTGCACTTCCAGGACTCACCTGGGTTTAAATGAGCCTGAGGTAATAAATAAGAGTGGTAAATGAAGACCATAATGTTACATTTAAACATGAATTCACCCTAGATGCTATTCATGCTTAACCTTATAAGCCTTGGAACTAAAATAAGAAAGTAGCAGCCAAGAAAACTATGCAGTCTAACCTTGACTTAAATCCATCTACCTATGGCACTTGTTAATGCTCATTACAAATGGAGTACCCTGTATTCTATTAATATATATGGGAACTGGATGAATCTTCCAACACAACATGGCTGCCATGTGGAGGCCTTCCCACATCATGAGAGCATTCAGATTTGGTGGAAGTTCATTATCTGTCAGGTGTATTGAGCAAGATAATCCAGGAATAGGGGAAGGGAGGAAACAATAGAAGAGGTTAAAAGGACTTAGTCTACTAAGCAAAACCGCTTTTACAGAATCCATGAAGATGGTCACAAAAATAGTTACCTCTATCAAAGAGAGTTTCTATTTAGCTTTTTCTAATGATTCCAAGAAAAAACTGTAATGAGATGCAAATTACTTTTTATTTTACTGTTCTTAGTTTGCTTGATTTTTGAAATGGTTTTTGAAGCTAGGAATGATCATTTAAACATATTAAACATATTTTATCAGGTTGCTATTTTGTGAGCTCCGTGGCAGCCTTTTTTGGAACAAAATGATGCTTTTTATTCATGACAAGTGATACAAGTTGGGGGTGGTAATTTTGACCCCATTTTTCTCCTTTGCTTTAAGGTTCTTTTAGTGAAGAAGTCCAAAATGTTAATTCCAGAAGTCCTGGAAAATTTCCCCTTTTTTTTAAACATTAAGAATTTGTTGAAGAATTTTTAGGCTTGAACATATTGTTTAAATTATAATCTTTTTCCCCGTGTGACAGCCTCACACAAACAAAGTATTTAAAGATGAAGATCTGTCATTGCTATGTTTAATTAATGGAGATTTTTGGAACTGAGGAACAAGGTTTTTAAATGACAAAAACAAAATCACAACTAGCATTTCAACCTAGCATTTTTCAAACTAGCAAGTCAACCTGTTTCAAACCAGCATTCCAAATTGCCAGAATTTCTGTTTACAGGTGTCATCTGTTTTAAAGCTATCATTGGCAATCTTGCTTCACACTTGAAAATATTTTTTCTATCAGTTCTAAGATTCTGGTGACATAGCATAAAGCATCTTGAAAGGTTTGGCATCCTCAGTATCTTGGCACATGGCATCGTAGTACCCGTCTATGGCATACAACATCTACAACTGTGAAAATTTTGGGGTCCTCAGGGTTACCCAATTACTTACACCTATTGCTGACCTAACTTTTTGGGTGAAACTCCAGCTTTTTTGGAAGTTCCACTGGCTCCTTAAGGTCAGAAGGACACTATTAGGAAAGTTACTTCTCTCTCTCTCTCTCTCTCCCCCCCCCCCATTTGCTTAAAGAATACCTGGAATAATTTGTTTTAAATTTAGAGGAGTTAATTAAGTTTATTTTCTCTTTTTGTTCACAAAATGAAGGTGACCTGAATTTCTTTGTCTAAATATAATATGTTCATATTTGATAATAATTAGAGTTCTTATTAAACTTAATTGAAATAGAAAGCATTTTTATGGACAGTACCATATTAAGGATGGGCTGGCCACATTTCACTGAGAAATAATTGATTGATAGTCCTTATATGCAACTAATATCTATTCAATGTCAAAAGACTTAGAAGAGAAGGATGCCAGGATAATACATGGATATTCACTTTGGAGAAGGATCCCCGAGGAGTACAAGAGTGGACTGGTTGAATGCAGTCTGATTCAATAGAAAGAATTTTCATACTGATGACACCACAGAATCACAAAATTACACATTTTTTTAAAACAATGCAAAAAATACAAGTAACTATACTTTGTTTAAAAAACTGTATCCTTAAAAAAATTTGTCAAAGTTAAAAGTCATGTTTTGTTTCATATTTGAGATTTCCTTTGTACCAGATTACTATTTAAAAAATGCTAGAGATGCAAAATTTAGTAAAAATAAAAAAAAAAACAGCAATTTTTAGATTAGTGTTTTAGGGTATTAAAAAGTCTACTGACTCTCCCTTGTTTTTCTTTCCAATTCAATCACTTACCTAGTCTTGTTGATTTACCTTCCAAACCTTTGTCTCTGTCTCCTCTCCGCCCATTCTAGTGGGATAGAGAGACACTAGACTTGACCTTAAAAAAAACAAAAAAAAAAAACTAAAATCAAATCCCATCTTAGCTACTTACTAGCTCTGTGACCCTGCTCAAATTAAGTAATTTCTATCCTTTAGTTATTTATAAAATGAGGAGGTATAGTCCACAACATCCTCTGAAAGTCTCAACTCTAAAACTATGATCCCCTCTTAAGGGGACTACTGCAATAGTTTCCTAATAGATGTTTACTTCTTGGCTAGACCCTCTCTAAATTACCTTTTACTCATCTGCCACACCATTACATCTAAAACACAGAGATAATTATTTTTTCCCCTTGTATGCAAAATCTTTGCCTTGGCATAAAGAATTCTCCATAGTTTGGCTCCAATCTACCTTTACAGTTTTATTTCATAATACTTCCCTTCACAACCACTCTTCCAATCAAATTGGCTTACTAGCTGTTTTCTAAAGATTCAAATGTAAAGATTCAAACCTCCATTGTCTTTGCACAAGTGGTTCCCCATGTACATATCTGTAATGCACCTCTATCATTCCCTTCAAAGCACAAAGCCTTTCCTTATTTTCTTTCCCCTCACTTAGTTTTACTCTTGAAATTATTTTGCACAATTCTATATATAATGCGCAATATTATAGCACATTGAAAGATCCATCCAATCTCAAAATGAAACTTCATTTTCAAAGGCAAGGTAAACTGAATTATTGTCAATTTCTTATCTCCATGTTTACTATAAATCTACATGTCCTCTTATAAAAGAAAAAAAAGTAAACTTAAAAGAGGACATGCAGATTTATATTTATATGTATGAATATATGCACACATATGTATTTTTTGGAACTTCTCAATCACCTGACTCTTCCCCACCCACTCCATAAAATACCATTTTAATATTAACATTCTAATACTGCTGTATGGCAATGTCATAAAATATAATTCCTGAATAAAATGATAATAATAAGTGAATATCATCACAGGCAAGGGGGGTGGGAATGGAGAATAACACTGTGGAAGTAAGCTGCAACATAACCAATGAGGAACTTTCCCCTTCCACCTAATTCCACCACTAATGTATTTTTTGATGTGATAGCACCAATCTCCATTCTGTTCATTAAGAAAGATATTCAAATCAGGACTTTTTCACTAGCTGTTTTTCATGTCTTGGAATGCTCTCCCTTGTCATCTCCACCTTCTGGTTTCCTTCACATCCCATCCAAAATTCTGCTTTCTATAGGAAGCATTTTCAAATCCCTTTTAATTCCAGTTTCTTCTCTTAGTTGATTATTTCAATTTATCCTGTATAATAGGTTTTTTGGGTGGATTTGTTTCCATGTTGTCTTCCCCATTAAATTGTGAGTTCCTTGCAAGCAGACACTGCCTTTTGCTTTTCTTTCTATCCCTAGTACTTAGCACATTACCCGGCATATAGGAAAGCTATTTAATAAATGTTAATTGACTACCTATTTTAAAAAATAGGGGCAAAAGAGGAAAGAGAGGAAAAATGATAGGAATCCATAGAGTGGTCATGTGGTAAGAATGAGGGATGACAAATAAAAGGCCAAAGTAAAATGTTCCACTGATATATGCACTCATAATGTTAGAAGAAATTGAGGAAAGACAGAATTTTGAGTGGTACCCTGTATGGGAGAGAATGGACAAGAATTCCATGGGTCAGGTAGAAAGGGATAAGTTGTGATTTGAGTCGATCATTGGAAAGAACACCCAACTAGAAAAAATTCCAGGTCCCTTTGACTATTTCAGTAAAGTAAAAACATTAGGGTTATTACACAGAGATATGATAATGAATTTCGGGGGGGGGGAAAGAAGTTCCTTGTATACATTTCTTGTGGCATATCTCCACAGTATTAAAGTAGGAAAAATTAACTGGAAGCAATTTGCTGCCACGTGAAATTTAGCATTGTTAAAACAAAATCAGCCTTTGCAATGTACACATTCACGAGGAACTTCTGGTGTATAATACTCATGAATGTACCATATCTATATTACCTATTCTCATAATTAAAATTATAATAGTGAATTTACAGTTTTACTTGCTCATCCAGTGATAAGCTAAAATCTCTTTTTATTCAACATTATACAAAACAGATTGTCTCCAGTGAGTAGTGAGAAAGTTGGTTAATACAAAAGATAGCAAAACGCTTCAATTCAGATAGATACACCTTAACAACTAAGAATTTATTATAGAACAAAACTTTATTAAATAACTTATTATTTAAAATTATGTATGAATAAAGGGTACAATGAATAGTCAAAGCAAATCATTTAATTTTCTACCATTTTCAATTAGAGAGACTGTAAAGCTCATATTGTCTATTTTGCCAAAACAGGAACTCTCCATGGATGACAGATGCTGTTCCCTGCTTAATGGAAGTCCTCAAATTCTATTCTGCATCTCATTGGAAAGAAAATATAACTTTTTAAAATAGAATAAACTTGGGGAAAGGAATCAGTGTGCAATGCTTAGCACCAAATGTTTTTTTTTTTTTTTTCTCCCTCTGAGCACCAAATGCTTCAAGGAAAACATTCCAAGTATCAAAGTTTTCAGATAGATAAATATTTATGGATTAAATCCATAAAGAACAGACACTGTTATGAAATATATATAGATGCCTTCAAAACTTTCTATCTAGGCAGAGTAGACACATAAGTTAAGAGTCATTTCCCACTTAATTGTTTTTACCACCTTATGCAACACAATTAGAATAATGGATAAGGGTTTATTGGTATATCCTAGGAAAATAGCTTTGGATTGACATCATGTCCAATAAATAAAGCAAATTTTCTTCTTCTTCATGCATCAAATAAATACAGAATTTTATTGAATGTTTAAAATGTATTTATATTGTAATTGTGAGCATTTTACAAATATATCCTTTAAGATTGCATGCATGATGTGTGTGCTAAAAGTAATATTTTTCTCCCTGATGACTGTCAGCTTTTAGTGGCTTGTACATGGTAGAGTGACTAAAAGTTCAAAAAATATCTAATCATCTAATTAAACCAGAGCCTTTTAAACATATTACATTAAAGTGTTCTTAAAATACATTTATATTCATGTAATGCTATGTTTATTTCTAACATGCATATGAATTAACCTTGCTATCCTAAGCCTCTGATGTTGTAGAAGTTTTTGGTCTATTTTACTTTGGTATAATTTTTGTTTTAAATTTAACCTGAGAAATTCTAACATTTGGTATATTATTAAGCAGAGTTTTATTCAAGCCCATATGAATTCTCTTTTTAATCTAGGACTTAAAAATTACCTCTTCCCTGCAAAAAGTACTCCAAGCAGTGCTATCAAGCTCCAAATCCATTTGCATGACAATTTATGAAAAGCCACTTGCCCTTGGAGTGGGGGCTATTTACACTGTTCACTCACTATTTTACAAGCATGTGATTATTAGAAAAACTTAAAGCTAACATCAGAGAATCATATACCTCTTACATTAATATCACTAACATTCCTTCCTGAAGTTCAAAAGACAGCAAACTGATGAGTAAATTTGTTAAGAAGTGGCTCATTCCAACCAAAGCTAAGCTGAAGAGGGAAAACTGACATTAGAGATAGACCATAAAACCACAGTTACAACTCCAAACCATAGGCTGATATCTATGCAGGTATGGATAGATCACATGGTCCTCTTAATGGTCAACTCTGTACACATTCAAATACAAAATACTATTTTAAATTCACTGAAACATGGCACATACCTTCCGTGGACCAAAAGAAAGTTGTCAGATAAGCTTAGGTAAGACTTTTATTTATGAAATAACTTGCAGAAATAAACTCAAGCAAGAAATTTAAGCAAAGGCGATGGATATCTATATCTCCATATATAGGCATACAGATACATATAGATATGGCGTCTTTGAGCAGTGTCACCAATTTGGAGACTGACCAAGAGAATCATTCACATCCCTTGAAATTTCCATGATGAGCACAAAGGGGTGGTGAGAACAGGATGCTCCACATCGCTCTTCCCATCTTGCGCGCATGCAGCATGCCCACCCAACGGGAAGTGTTCGCCTGCGCCCCCACCCCCACCCCCCGCCAAGTGATGGTTGTTGAACTTATTTTTAGTGTCATTTGATAAGCTTCTCTGCTCACAGAGAGACATCCCACTGACCCAGCCACTGGTCATTGTCTATACCAGTTCACATCAAAGCAGGCGCGCTTTGTCAGGTTTCGACTCGAATATCCATTTTGCATCTGAAGTACAGTATCAAAAGTGACTGGATCATTTGAGTCTTTTTCTTCAGCTGCTCCCTTCTTCCTCCCCCACAGTGTTTCTGCTCACACTAACATAATTTGGCATCGTCAACGTGACATGACGATGGTTTTTCTAAAAAAATTATAATACATACATTGTCAATGAATTGTGATGGCTAACGCTCTTGAAAATTTTGTTTATAAGTTGAGGAGAGGAGGTCTTTTTCGATTGCTGAATCAGAACCAATGTAGAGTGCCCCTCAAAATCCAAGTAATGCGCATATAGTAATAGGTCATTCAATGTCAAAAGGCATAAAAAAGATGAGCAAAATCTTCACAGGCTGCTGCTTGCTGTTGCCTTTAATTATATTAATTAAACTTTGAAATTCTCATGCAAAGAGAATTGCTGGCTTGTGACGCTGAAGAGCCCTTGGAGATTTGAAGGGGGGACCCTGAGATACTAGCTTTAAGGCAACCCCTTCTTTTAAATTTGAAGGAAAAACCTATCCTAATGTAGAAGCCTGGAATAGTCAGGTATATATTATAGAGGACAATGTTGCAAGAACTAAAATCTAAAAATAGTAAAAGGGGAAAAATTTTCCTGACCACAGTGTCAAAGACTTGAAGCACCAGTCTCTCAGAATCTGCTCGATATCTTTGGTTATGGGTCTGTCTTCCCAGAGGATAACGCTCTATTAATTTTCTTCTTGTCCTGGGTGCATAATGAAAGAAAGGTGTCTTCGAAAACTAAAGGGCAAAGTCTTGCTTGCTACCAATACCTTAAGGCATTCTGTCTACATTTTGTCATGCATGTGCACTTCTCAGTGTTAAAATGACAAGATTTTCCAGTCAGAAACTTCCCGTAAGGCACACTGTGATAGGGTACTCATAAGGATTTTATGATATGACATCGCTATAAGGCAATGAATGAACTTTTCAATTTGCTTAGCCTGGTGGGACTCTTCCATACCTTCTGCCTATGGCTAACAATCTCTCTATATTAATTACAAGTGCCATGTCCCCATCGGAGAAAACTTACTTCTCTATTAATGATATACCATGGCCAATTCTTTTGTGGTCTCAATCTAGATATCATCTTCATGGCATAGTGTTTCATCTGTTGTTGCTTTCCCTCTCTTTACATATAAATATTGGATTCTCTGTCAAAATGCTGCATGCAAATTAATGTTCCTCTTCATTTCCACTGCCATGCGTCATGGGTTCCCACTGTGTTGTAATGGATTCCTACCTAAATGGTAGAACAAGTGACTGAAACAGCTTGGTGCAAGCGAGGCTGGATTGTGAAATCTGGAAAGATGAGAAATCACAAAAGAGCATCTATGACGAGAAGAATTAAGCTGCTTTTCCAAGTAATGAAAAAAATTGCTTCATGGTCTTCATTTGTTTGAAAAACTGGTAGAGAGACAATGCTCCATCTTCGTACCTTCTGTTTTTCCTGTCTTCTTTTCTTTTCTTTTCTTTTTTTTTTTTTTTTTTTACTGAGATTGAACACGGGAAAAGTTTATGCATCGGCCCTGAGAAAGAAAAAAGTAGAAAAATTGATTGCTTTGTAGCATAGTAAAGATACAGATAAACACACACACATATCTTCTTGGTTTTTTGGCAACATGTAACAAGCTGTTAACAAAGGTTTGCATCTTTCCAAAAATTTGAAATATTAAAAAGATGCTACACAATATTTTTTTTATTTTCCATGTATCAAACTGTGGCAGTTTATATGATTCTTTCTCCCCCAAAAGTTCACCTAAGTCAGTTTCATTAGTATAGTTAAGGGAAAATGACAGGAAAAATAAACCTGTTGCTTTAGTGTAGAAGATATTGTATAGTATTACAATCCTTCTGATAATGTTATCTAAAGTTACACTGTAGAAAAAAACTGAAATAAAAATATCTTTTATGTAATATATTGTTTCTAAAACAGATAAAGTAGTACAAACATAAAATTTAAGCCTCCCTTAATGGATACATGGGAAGACTGAGACAGGAAGGAGTGGAAACATTCCACTCTTGCTGACAGATATTTTTTCCCATTTAGTACACATTGATAAAGGTACTCTTCACTTATTTCACATTTTCAATAATTTTATTTCTTTTGGTCTTTCTTATTAGTGACAGTTTTTTTCTCCTTTTGTTTCTTCCAATTGTTACACTTAACAATACAGGTGATATCTAAATCATTTAACCAAGTTGTAGATGAAAAGTGCCTCTGGTGAGGTAGGTTCTGATTTTTAACATCAAGACTGCCTTAAGGTACTAAATCTTATTTTTTAACATTTATTCCATAGGAGGCATATTTGCTTTCATGTGAATAATTTAAGAGCCCTAAAAAGTTTTCTTTTTTCTATTTTAGATGAGGGTCAAATTGCAATTCTGCCACTAATTAGCCATAGTTTTAGGTAAGTTACTTCTCTTTGTGCTATAATTTTCATATTTTTAAAATGGTAGGATGGGGTGGGATAGTTTAACTTTCTAGAACCTCCTCTCTTCCCAAACCACTGACTCTTCCCAAACTGGTGCTATATATAACTACATATGTAAATATATATAACTCCATATAAATCCCAATGGAGGAAAAATCAGAGCATACTCTCATTGACCTGTTATACATATAAAAATGTATGAAAATATGATATGAAACCTAAAAAATGAAAACATGTATGTGAGTGATACAATCCTATTTGCTTTAAATGCCTGTTACATATGACTGCCCACAATTGTTAAAACTGTCTGATAAAGAGTTTAAACTAAAGAGCATTTCCTACTAATGATGACATTTGATAAAAATCTCTATTTACAGATGGGTCAGGGATAGGGAATGGACCAGTGATGTCACTGATATTGAGAACTCCTGTATAACAGAACTCCTAATAATGCAAATAACTACCTTCTTCATAATTTATAGTGTCAGGGCCCTCTGTGCCTAGAGCACTGCAAGTCCCAGTGACTTACCCAGTCACAAAACTATGTGTCAGAGGTGGGATTTGAATTGGTCTGATTGACCTTATGGACAATTCTATCTACTATGGCACCATATTTCTATTCATAGATAATATTATGCTAACTCAATCAAATCCTAGGACACAACAAAGTCTCCTCAGTACCTTAGTAATGAAAAAAAAAAAAAAAAAAAAAAGACTGATATAATCATTAACCCTTAAAAAAAGGGAAGGTAGGGGCAGCTAGGTGGCGCAGTGTATAGAGCACCAGCCCTGAAGTCAGGAGGACCTGAGTTCAAATCTGGTCTCAGACACGTAACAGCTGTGTGACCCTGGGCAAGTCACTTAACCCCAATTGCCTCAGCAAAAAATAAAAATAAATAAATAAATTAAATTAAAAAAAGGGAAGGTATGGGCTCTACTTTTTCCTCTGATCTTTATTTTATGTAGGGCCTACTCTGCACTACTCCTTGTCTGGGGTAGACATTTAAAAAATCTCATTTGATCTTTCCCACAACCCTGTGAGGCAGGTACTTATTATTCTTATTTTACAGCTAAAGAAACTGAGGCAGACCTGTCTGAGGCACACAGCTAGTAAACAAGCATCTGAGGTTGGATTCAAACTTGGATCACTTAACTCCAGGCTCGGAGATCTATCCACTCTTGCCAAAACTTGCTTCCAGTATAAGCCTAATAGTGACTGCAGTGAATCAAAGTGTACACATAGCTTGGTAACTTAGGGACATAGTTAAATTACTTTCTAGAATGGCTGGACCAAATTCATACCTCCACCAGCAAGTGTATCTACATGCCTATATGCTCACAGCCCCTCCAACATTTGTCATTTTTTCTTTGTTTTGTCAACATTCCCAGATCTAATGGATGTGAAGCAGAACCTTGGAGTTGCTTTGAATTTGAATTTCTCTAATTACTGGTAATTCAGATTTTTTTTTTAATATGGCTATGGATAAGTAAAATTCCTTTTGATCACTTATGATAGAGGCAGCTTGCTGATGGCATAGAGTGACAAAACTCCCAGCTGAATCATCTTAAAATATAATTGGAAAATGTTTAATTAATTATGTTTAATAAAATCAATAAAAACATAACAATAAGTTAGTCAAATTGATTACAGATGTTTAAAAATAACAAAATATAATAGAAAATAGATAATGTTCATCTCTGATTTCTAATATGGAGACCTAAGAGATCATTTTCTATTTGACTTTCACACCACTGTTTATTTATGAAAAAGTTCACTGAATAAGAAAAAACAATTAAAAATAAACAAAAACATTTTAATGTAGAGAATGTAGTTTCTGTCTGTGTGATAAATACTAGAAACCAGTGAAAGTAAAATTATTCTGCACGAATTTTACATATAAATAGTAATTTCTAAATTTAGGGAAATATTTGATTTTTTTCTGTAACTTTAAACATCTATACAGGTTGAAAATTTTTTGCCAAGGGTATTTCCCCCCTTAAACTAAACAGTAAATAACATTTCTTAAAAGAGAAGCAATAATAAAGTTCACCCTCTATGACATCAAAACCCATTAAGTATAGTTAAACATAGTTTATAGTGTTTTTTGTTTATTGGAAATTTTTGAAAATTTTTTTTTAATTTTAAAATTTTGAAATCAATTAACTACTGAGCATCACATTAAAAGTTATTTTAACATGTTTTATTTCATTCTAAAATTACTTTATAAAGCATTTATTTTTCTGGCTCATTTTCTACTGGGGGGTTAAGATAATATAAATCAGTTACCAAGTCTTTTCTCCCAGAAGCACTTTGGAAAATTACACTTTAATGTGTTGTGATGGAAATGAAAAGTCTGGAGAGGGTGAGGATTGTAATTTCTTTGACAATACTACTTTTATGAAGTAAAATATAACTGAAGACATATAGTCTGTATCTTCATTGCATAAAATGAACACAAGAATTGAGAATGAACAAGGTTAATCTGACAGCTATAACAGACAAGCCAGTTTGGTTATTTAAGATCAGAGAAACAATTAGGGATATAAATTGTTCTTGGCAAATAAACTTTCAATTTCTAATTTTCTATCTCTTTTGGCACAATCCTCTTAAACATGTGGCATTGGAAAATATACTAGAAATCAATGTGGCTTTAAAAAATGCTATTGTCTAGATAACAAACCACAATCAGATTAGAAACCTTTTGAGCAATACCATTAGTCCCTAAAATCTTACACAGGTACTGGAGATAAAACAAAGAACTAGGATTGAATAGGAAAACAAAGGATTTAATTTCACTTTAAAAACTGTTCAGAAGCCTAACTTTTTAATATCAGTTCTCTTCTAATGATAGCAGATGATTCCAAGTCATTGAACACCATAATCTCAGAAGAATCAAAATGGCATATCACCCAAAGATAATAGAAAGATGCATGACATTTGTAATTAGGTTATGGTATATTATGAACAATGCATTATAGGCAACAAGTGATATTGTGTGCATATGTATTTGTGTACACACGTGTGTACTCATAGGACACAAACACAGCATTATGATCATCAGGAATATAAACATCTAGAAAAGAAGGGGAAGATATTGTAAGAGTAAAGTAAAACTCAAGTGCTATAGAAACATCCACAAAAATTAAATAAAAACAAACAAACAGAAATCTCAATTTACTGAATAGAGTAGATTATGTAGGGAGGATTTATAGAAAGATCTGAGTAAGAATTGTATAGGACAAGAAAGAAGGCAGAGTTTTCGGTCCATATTTTTGGAAGGAGTACTCTCTAACAATGTA
This sequence comes from Myrmecobius fasciatus, assembly GCA_023553655.1. NCBI lineage: Eukaryota > Metazoa > Chordata > Mammalia > Dasyuromorphia > Myrmecobiidae > Myrmecobius > Myrmecobius fasciatus. The sequence goes on from JAJPUD010005755.1 coordinate 59,527, forward strand.
GTACCAGATCTTCAAAGTATTTAAGCACCCCACGATACAAAAATACATCCCACAAACACACTGGGAATGAAGATCTAATGGCTTAGATCCTGGGAGCCTTATAACAGGGTACATTCAGTTTAGAGTGATTATAGATAAAATTTTCTTCTTGTCCATAAAGTGATCACTAGGAAAACAAGCAAAAAAGACTCGTTAAGTGGAACTATGACCTACAATTTTTATTTTACAAATCAAAAGCACATTTGATTTCTAACATTGTAAATCATCTGAACAGAAGGAAGGTGAAGATAAAGGCTATAAAATTAAATTAAAATAAATGAAACACTATGTGACTTTCCATTTGTATCCTCATGCTTAAGAAAAATTCAAGTTAAATCATTCATTACTATGAAGAAGAAATCATAAAAACTAATCAGGGAAGCAGTATGCAGTAGTGAATAGAAAGCTCACTTAGTTCATCCTAGGTAAGTCAATTAATCTATCAGAGAGTTCATTCTCTAAGAATCTAGATTAAGTTGTAGAAAACATGCTGATATGTATATAGGGAATTCCCTTATTTGGTGATTCCCTACAGCAAAGATATTTCAGGTCTAAAGCCTATTCATGAAACAAGCAAACAAAAAAAAATTATGAGAAAACATTTTTTCATCTTTGTTGTTTTTCAGTCATATCTAACTCTTTGTGACCACATGGACCATGCTATTCATATGATTTTCTTGACTAAAATACTGAAGTGGTTCATCATTCAATAGATTAAGGCAACCAGGGAAGTTAAGTGGCTAGTCCATGTCTGAGACCATATTTGAATTCATGTCTTCCTGATTCCAGACCCACTGCTCTATGTTCTGAGCTATCAGCTCATTCCTTCTCATCATTAGCTTTGATTTATTTTTTCTTCAATTATTCCTGATATAAAAAAGGATTCCCTAATGAAAAACCCAAGAACACCAGTAAATTACTCTCTAATTGTCAGCTAAGTTTATTCAAATAGCTTCTTAATCAATACAGTTGATCTCAATTCATATGTATTGTGCTCTAATTCAATGTCATAAGACTTAACAATATAAGCCCATTGTCTGTAAAGAACTGAACTAGATCAGTAGTTTAGGACTATATCAATTCAAAAATGATTTCCTAATTTTTCTTGGGAAATAGCATTAGTTTAAATAAATTCATTTAAATAAAATGAATTCAAAAGCAAGTCTAATCTATTTATCAAGTTTTGTGTAAACTCAGTTATATGAGGAAAAATTTTCAAGTGTTTAAAGCTAAAGATATAATTACAGAGATACATAAGGAGATATTTTAAAGAAAGTAGGGGTGACTTTTAATAGTACAATAACATCTAATTAATAGGGCTTCATTAATTTAGAACTTTCTAACTAAGAAAACTAATACTACTTGAGATTACAGGAACATATTGTCTCCTTACAACATCAAATTGTTTTAAAGTACATTAGAAGCAGCTAATATGATACCTTAGATGCAGTAGACACATAAATTAGTTGATTTTGATGCTTGCTACTTAGAATTTAAGATCTAGCAACATCTCATTTGTAGTTAGTTGGAGAGAAAATGTGAAATAGGTGAGTTGTTTTGTGAATGATCACATATTAGGAAGAATGACTATTTAAAAGTTTGCATATCAATTCATCATATTGCAAAGACAATGATAACGTATAATCTTAGGATTCTTTTCTGATGCACAAAAACTTGCCTGAGAAAACATATTCTGGAGTCCTACAAGCTCCAAATCCACAACAAAAAGCCATATCTCCCCATGTTTTGTGATTAAGATTTCACTTAATCAAACTGAACTTCCTTATGTTAAAGATATAAATAAAAGAGGCTTTACTGTTTAAAATGTTATTTTAACAATCAATATTTAGAAGTTACTAAAACACTTCAACATTTCTGAGATTTCATCCATGTGGGCAAACTGAATAGATATGCTCTGGGATTACCACAGTCAAACAAAATCTGGTGCCCAATCTTCTATTCATAAGTTTCTCCACAGTTGGGAAATACAGTCAGCAGATAATGAATTTATCACAGGTTCTACGCTCTAACCTCTTCTGGTTTCAAGTATTATCTTAAATTTAATTTATCTAATAAATCTGGAGTTTTTTGTCACCAAACAAGTAAAAATTATGTTAATAGAAAAGAAGGAAACAAGTAATTATTAAATACCTACTACATGTCATAAACACTTAAAAAATAAACAAATATTATTTCATTTGATCCTCACAACAATTTTGGGAGGCAGGTGGTTATTATTATACCTGCTTTAGAGTTAAGGAAACTGAGGCAAATAGAGGTTAAGTAAATTTCCTAAGGTCACATAGCTAGTAAGTTTCTAAAGCTGAATCTGAACTCAAGTCTTCCTGATTCTAGATAAAGCACTCTATTCACTGAATATACTTAGCTGCCTTCTAAGGGAAAAACATACTGGTGAAGAGTAGCAGATTTCTATTTGAACCCTAGGTTCAGATCCCTCCATGTATCATTTAATTTCTTACTATCATAGTTTCCTATTCTGCATATTATGGAGTTGGGCTAGAATGCATCTCTATTTTCATTTTTAATTGAAAAAAGAGGGAGAATGATAAAAATGGCAAAAAAATAATAGAATTTCAACAGTTCAGCTTGCTCTGTCTCCTCACTTTAGGAACATACTTGTTATCCACGTTTTACAGATAAGACAGTCAAAGGACTGAAAGTAACTGAGCAGCACTTTGAGTGCAGAGTTTCTTCTACTTTAAATCACACTAGAGAAGGTTCGGAAGTCATCCTTATTTTTTGCAGAATTCTGCAAATTGTGGTTGGTTGATTGTTGCCTTTCATGCTCAAAGATAACCAAAATGACACCACTGTGTTGGGGTCAAGGTACAGTGGCTAATAAAATCGATACAATCTCAGAAGGTTCTGCCACAGGTCAGACACAAATTGTCCATAGGAACGTTTAGAGTAGAGATATCTCCAAATTTGCACATGTTTCTTTTGAGCTTCTGCACTTTTGCAGAGTGCCTTCTTTGATGTAGGCATGTCATGCTGGGAGGTCACAAATTAATAGAAAATGCCTTTGCGAGTACAGATATAATAACTTAGGAAAGTGTCAACAATCATCTTGAGAAAAAGAGATTGTATAGTCTGTAATGACAAAGGAAATGAATAATTAATGACTAATAGGACTAATTCTGTGAAGACAAAAAAAGCTCAATTAGCTGTAATGTTTGGATTTGGTTGTCATTTTTGAAAATTCTTAAGCAAAGGATGGTTTCAACTTTCAGGGGGTCAAAGAAGAACAAAGAACCATCTTTCAGAGTACAGATCACCCTACTAGACCTCATTCTTTATAAATAAATAGTTCCTATCTTTTAGATTCAGTTCCTTGTATTCTGGGCTATTATTAGTACAATTGTATGAGATTAAAAAGGAGTGATAAGTACCTCTGTCCTTAAACACTATTTCCCCTTTATACTCAGTTTGGGCTAAAGGATCACAAGCTCCTCTTACTATCACTGTATTTTCTAATTGTGAAGTTTTCGAAAATGAGATTTCCCCTTTTCTCACTAACTTTTACTTTTACTAGCTCTTTACTTTCCATTTTTCAAATGGGTCCCACTCTCACCTTTATTGGAAAACTTCTTACACAAAATTATTATCCATCTCTTTTATACCCTTCAAAGTACACTTGACTGATACACAGTCTACATTTACTAACTTCAGTTTCTAATGACCATATTTAAATATCTTTTACTTAGGTTTTAACCACCATGTTTCTGTCATAACTTCTGCAAGATCTTCCATGATTAACATTTGGCCAAAACTAATAAGTCTTTTTTTCAGTTCTTTCTCTCTCTCCTTAAAATGAATTGAATTGGAATGATGACTTGCCTAGAGTCACACAGTTAGTATATGTCTGAGGCAGGATCTGAACATAGGTCTTCCTACCTCCAGATCCAGCACTTTATTCACTTGGACACACACACACACATACACACACACACACACACACACACACACACACACACTGCAGATCTTAAAGTGCCATAGAAATGTTGTTATATAATAGTAATTGCTTACATTATTACCTATAAAAATTTTAAATAACATCTAATGCCCTTTAGATCTAAATTTATAATCTTCATCTAAGCCTTCAGGCTTCTCTACAAATCTTCTCTCCTGCAGAAAAAAAAAAAAATTGCATCTATTTCTTTTGTATCCTCTTTCTTCCTTTTTCTCCCTTTGCCATTTCTGTAAACACTAATATTGTAGTCTGCACGGCACAGATGCTTACTAAATGCTAACTTGTTGGAAAACTGTAAATGAAATAGTAAAGAGAAAACCTGCACTCCTGCATGCCTGAATGGCACCACTCTTCAATTAAACTCACACGTTCTTCCCTAAATACCAACTCACTGGGTCTAATGGCAAACAAAACACTCTCGCCAAAACACCAAGTTTTATTTCATTCATTCATTCATTCGTTTTGCAGTGCATGCTTCTGTTATGTAAGAAAAAATGGGATTCTCTAAACAATGATAATCTGTTGCCATTTACCTGACATTGAATTTTTCAACAAGATGGTTAACATAACAGCACTTCAGAAAGGCTCACTATGACAATATCTTTCTATTGGGATAAATTAAAATAGATTTGAAAAAGGAAGTGACACAGACAGAATCTTAGTTATTACAGGGATGGGCCAGCTCCAGAATGTACCAGGAACAATGTAGCCAGTGCTCAAAAGACTTTTAGATTCATGAAAGAGCCAAAAATAAATATTTTAAAAGAGATGAGGTTTCTTGTGGCCTCACAAGTGGGAAACAGAAGTAGATTTTTGGTTTAAAAAAAGGTACATTTCTCCCCGAGTAACTTTTCAGTGAACTAAACAATGAGAAAACAATGGAAGAACAGTACAGATTGATTGACACGTTTACAAGATCTGGAGTTGGGAAGATCTGAGTTCGAATCCAGCTTCAAATACATCTAGCTATGTGATGCTGAGAATATCATTAACCTCTCTTTATCTGCTTCAGTTTTTTCAATTGAAGTTTTTTTCCAACTGTACGATGGAATAATAATAACAGCTACATCCCAGGGTTATTGTAAGAATCAAACAAGATCATATTTGTAAAATGTTTAGCACAGTGCCTGGTATGTAATAGATGCTGCATAAATGCTGTTATTGTTATTAGTTCCTGCTGTTGTTATGTGTTGTAGGTATAGGATCTGGGATCCCACTTTGCTACTCCATTTGGAAACAGACATCACTGTTTCATTTTCACCAAAGACAGGAAAGGCAGTCTCAACCAAAGCAAGTATTAGATTTCCTGGTTTCTGGGAGCATTAAAATTCTGCTGGCATTAACATTCTCATGCTCCTTTACTAGCTTTCTGCACAGGGTATATTTCACTGCTATAACAGTTATAATATTATGCTCACCTCATAAATATCCGTTGACAAGCTGAGGCATACAACTGCATTTTAGTTTAGCGTTTTTAAAATACAGATAGCTGATTTATTTATATCTTTCCTTCTTAAAAAGGTTACTAAACCTCTGCAAGAGTAAACAGTGTTTAAAGTTTAAAGTTTGATACACCACACGTTCCAACATGGACATGGAAATGAAGATGAATAAAGAGTTGCAGGAACTTAAAATGGATTTTTAAAAAAGGGCACCACAGATTAACAGACTATTCTAGGGAAGATTTCCCATAGTCAACAAGAAGAGTACAACTGCTAAGAGGGTGGATATGCTGTAGTCATGCATGCATAAATGTTGAGATAGATGCTGTTCCTTTTTATTCCAAAAATAAAATGAAGTAAAGAACAATGCAATTTTTTTAACTTAAATTGTCTCTGTATTACTCTCTTCCATGAGAATCTGAATAATTTAGCATAGATTGTGGTATTCAATTTCTAATTTGCAAATGTCTTCTCACACATAAGGGGTCATGTTATTAAACACCATATCTAAAAATTGCAGTCTCTAATTATAGATGTGATCTCATTAGACAGCCATAGTACTAGTGGTCATATATAACTATGCATTTACTATTTAATTGCAGAAAAGTTCAGAGCCTTCGATAGATTGATATTTATGCATTTTCATATGACATTATGCATATGCAATACACAAATAAAGCTCAAGTATCAATATTTAATCAAAATCCTAACCTTGACTCTACAGTTTATCCATGGGGATTCCAATTCTTAAGGTTTTAGGTACAGCAAGGAAATAAAAGAAAGAGAATCCTTAGTTCAAACAAATATGTTGATTAAATAACAGAAGTAAAGGTAATATGAAGAAGGAAAAAGAAAAAGCATAAAATTTTGATTTGAATTCATTAATGGCAAAATGAAGACTAATTGAAAGGTCAACATTTCCTATACTTTCTTTTGAATGCATAGTAGTGTAAGTCTTCACCACCTTCCTTTTTCAGATGAGTACATGAAGAAATCATTACAGTTCATTTTCCATTATGTTTTGCCTCAAAAATACAGGGATCCACTGGCCAGAAAACCCAAAGCATTTTTTATTTGCAAAGGAATAGCCAGCTAGGAAACATAGGGGCATATTTATGTTTGGAGAGACAGTTTTGTTCCCTCTCCAAATAAAATCTACTCACTATGACTGGGAACAGGTAAAGTTGATAACCATAGAAACTTGGATAGAAGACTAGAATCCTTATAATGCATTTCACAGTGGATTATTCCCTTTGATCTCCTCTTTTTAATTTATTTCAATTCACCTCTCCACCTTTCCCCAGAAATGTCTGTTTATAACAATAATAATGACAGCTTGTATTTGTGTATCCTTTATTAAATGTATCAGGACCCTCCTGGATCATTGTTTTGTTGTGGTGGAGGGGCTTGCACAGCTCAATGAAACTATGAACCATATCATGTAGAGTTACCCAAACTGGTCAAGTCATATCAGAGAGTTCTGATAAAAAGGTGATTCATTGGAGAAGAAACTGAATTTTTTTTTGCCAAGAAAAACTCATAGACAGTATTAAAATGATAAAAGATATGACACTGGAAAATGAGGTCCTTATGTCAGGAGGTGCCCAACATGCTACTGGAGAAGAGCAGAGAACAATCACAAATAGCTGCAGTACCAATGCAGTAGCTGAGCCAAAGCTGAAAAAGCTCAGCTGTGGATATATCTAGTGATGAAAGGAAAGTCTGATGCTTTAAAGATAAGTAATGTATAGGAACTTAGAATATAAGATTTATGAATTAAGGTAAGCTAGATGTGGTCAAACAAGAGAAGATAAGATTAAACAGAAACATCTTACATGATGGATGGGAATATGTGAATTTAATTCAGGTGATTATGACATATACTACCATGAATCCCTTAGAAGAAATGATGTAGTCCTCATAGTTAATAAAAGGGTAAGAAAAGCAGTACAGGAATATAATATAAAAAATGAAAATATCTCTTTGAATCCAAGGGCCAATAGTAAAGACAATGATACATACCACATAGTACACAATACTATGTATATACTACATAATACATAGTAATACAGGTCTATGCTCCTACCACTGATGTCAAAGTTGTTCAGTTCTATGAAGACTTAAAATATAATATTTTTGAGAAATAATACTCACATATACACATATTACATCCATCATGGAGATTAAAAAGCTAAAGTAGGAAATCAAAAGATAATTGGAATAATGGGCAAGTTTGGCCTTGAAATATAAAATGAAGCAAGGAAAAGTCTAGTTGAATTTTGTCAAGATAACTCACTGGTTATAGAAATTATTCTTTTTCAGCAAACCAAAAGATACCTCTACACTAGTCAATATTGAAATCAGTCTGTTTATATACTATGCAACCAAAGATGAAGTAGCTCTTTACAGTCAGATAAAATAAAACCTGGAGTTAAGTTTGGCTCAGATCATTAGCATCTTATTACAAAATTCAGACAAATAAAACAAGTAGAGAAAACCACCAGATCATATAACTTAAATACCATTTCTTATGAGTGAAGTTGAAGTGATGAACAGATTTAAAGGATTAAATGGAATGCTTGGAGAACTACGGACAGAAGTCCTCAACATTGTACAAGAGGCAGCCAAAAAAAAAAATTCCAAAGAAAAAAGAAGAGCAATAATTTAAAATGTCTGGTTGATGAGGCTTTACAAATAACTAAGGAAAAGAAGTAGAGTGAAAGATAAAGAAGAAAGACAAAGATATACCTAACTGAATGCAGAGTTCCAGAGAACAAGGAGAGATAAGGTTTTCTTAAATGAACAAAGCAAAACAATGGAAGAAAACAATAGAATGGGAAAAAAAGAGATAAATCTCTTTGAGAAAATGAGAATATCAAGGAAATGTTTGAGCCAGAAATGATCATGATAAAAGACAAAAATGGTAGAAATTTAAGAGAAGTTGAAGAGGTTGAAAAGAGGGGAAATAACATTGAAAAGAACAATACATAAGAAGGACTACAATAGTGTGGTTGCTGACATCATGGAGAATGAAGTCAAATGGGAATTAGAAGCATTGCTAACAATAAGGTTTGTGGAAGTGACAAAATTCCAAATGAGCTATTTAAAACTCTAAAATATGATGTTCTTTAATTGCTATCCTCAAAATGCCAACAAATTTGGAAAACTTGAGAGTAACCACTGGATTGGAAAAGATCAGTTTACTGTTGCAATCCTAAAGAAGAAAAATGCCAAGAAATGTTCAAGTTAGCAAACAACTGCACTCATTTCACATGCCAGAATAGCTATACTTAAGATTCTACAAGCTAGGCTTCAGCAACATGTGAATCAAGAATTACCAAAAGAATAGATTGGTTTTCAAAGTGGCAGAGGAACTAGAAACCAAATTGATGACATTCAGAAAAAAATCAGATTACAATGAAATATAGCAAGTTCTCAAAGAGATGGGACTACCAGATCATCTTATCTCCTGAGAAACCTGTATGTGGTCAAGAAGCAATAGTTAGAACCAAACATGGAACCCCTGATTGGTTAAAATTGGGAATGGAGTATGACAAGGCTATATGCAGAGTAGTATATCATGCAAAACTCCAAGGTGGATGTATCAAAAGCCAGAATTAAAGTTGCTGGGAGAAATATCAATAATCTCAGATAATGCTGATACCACTCTTATGGCAGAATTAATGAAGATTTTTAAAAGGCTCTTAATGAGGCTGAAAGAGGAGAGTGTGAAAACTGGCTTGAAATTTAACATTAAAAACAAAAACACTAAAATCTTGGCAATTGGCCCCATCATCTCCTTGCAAATAGGAAAAGAAATGGAAGCAGTCAGATTTTTTAATCTTTTTTATATCTTTATATAAGGATTTATGTAGATTCTCATTTATATAATTATGTATTGTAATTATATAGATATTAAAGGATGCTTGCTTTTTGAAAGAAAAAGTTGTAGAGAATATGCACAGCATACTAAAAAGCAGAGACAACACCTTGCTGACAAATGTCCATATAATCAAAGGTATGGTCTTTCTAATAGCACTGTATCACTGGGAGAATTGGACTATTAAAAGAAAAATTGAGCAGTCATAATTGACGCTTTCAAATTATGGTACTTAGTAGATTTTTGAGAGTCCCTTAGTAAGGAGATCAAATTAGTCGATATTTAAATAAATTAATTCAGATTTCAAATACTAAAGCCAAATATGTTGGCCACATAATGAGAAGATTGGACTTACTGGAAAAGACCCTGATGTTGGGAAAGAAAAAGGCAAAAGGAAAATGAAACAGCAAAGAATGAGATGAATGGGGTAGTGTCATGGAAGCAACAGGCATGAACTTAAATAGGTGTCAAGAAATAGCAAAGGATAGAAGGGCCTAGTATGTTAAATGGTCCAAGAGGTCATGAAGAGTTGGACATGACTGAATAAATAAACAACAACAAAAATGTGCCAGAAACTGTGCTAAATGCATTACAATTTCTTTATTTGATTTTCACAAAAACTCTCTGGGGTAGGTACTATTATTATCCTCATTTTATAATTGATGAAATTGAGGTAGCTAGAAGTTAAGTGACTTGACCATGGCCCCACACCTAGGAAGTATTTGAGTCCAGATTTGAACTCAGCTCTTCCTGACTTCAAGTCCAGTGCTCTATTCCAGAAACTTAAATATGGTATGAACAATGGATATTTGGGAAAGAAACTTTGCTAGAATTGTAGACAATTTTAATCAGTGATGTTACCCAAGACAAGTCACTTACATCTTGGACACTGGTTTCCTTAAGAGAACAATGAATTCTCTTCTTCATAGAGCTAAGCAGATTGTTAAACATATAGGAGCCAAGGATATGACATTTATTATCATAACACTTATAGGGTCAAAACTTCATTATTTTACATTATTTTCTTATTTTGACCATTTGCAAAAATGTAAAATAGGTTTCCTTTTTCTTTGATATTTTCTGCTTCTTTTGTCATGAACTGAAAGGATTTGGGAAACTGACTAGATTGTTTAACTGTCTAAGATAACTTGAACCAATGTAAAGATTAGCTTTTTATAATGAAAAAAATTATTATAATTTTCTCCTTTAGTAGACTATGTACCACTTACATGAAAGATTGTAGTTCTATGTTTCCATTCAAAAAGACCCAAGAAGGTCATGCTTGAAATAATTTTTAAACTAACTGAATTTCTTCTAACTTCATATATCAGTAAAGAGAACTTCAAGAAGACTATAACATCTTTTGTGTCAACATACGATTATCAGAAATGCAAATAATATTCTGTGCATAAAAATATGCATGTCTACTATAGATAAAAGCCCTCTAAAAACCAATCATCTAAACATCAATTGCCACCAACTTAACCCTTCATGATGGCATCCAGGTGATACAATAGATAGAGTAATAGGACTGGAGTCAGAAAGATGGATTCAAATAGAGACTCAGATATTTAATCACACTGTGACTTACAAGTCACTTAATCTCTGACTCCTTCACTTTTCCCCACAGTAAAATGGGGATAATAGCACCTACCTCCCAGGTTTGCTGTGAAGGTCAAAGGAGATAATATTTGTATAGCATTTAGCACACTGACTGGCACATTGTAGGTGTGCTTATATAAGTAAATGCTTACTATTCTTCTTCACGGTGATAGGAGTCCTTTGTGGTTAATGATGAATTCAGAGTAAATGATAATAACTAGAGACAGCTAAGTGGAACAAAGAATGGAGTGCTGGGCCCAGAGTCAGGAAGCCTCACCTTCCTGTGTTCAAATGTTGCCTTACCACATACCGCATAGTGGACAATTACTCGCTGTGGGATCCTGGGCAAGAGGCTTAACCTTGTTTGCCTTAGTTCCTCACCTGTAAAAATGAGCTGGAGAAGCAAATGGTAAACCACTCTATCTTTGCCAAGAAAACCTTAAATGGGGTCACAAAAAGTCAGATACAATTGAAATAATTGAACATGAACACATAAAGAATATAAATGTACACAATTTTCTCCTGAAACAAAGGTAGTTTTGCTGCTCCAATGAACCTGTTGTATATCACTTTCCTCTCCTAGAATAACTAGAGGAAAATTAAAAAATTCCTAGACATTCAATTAATCCAACTACATTAATAATTAAAAGGTTTTAAAGGTCAAGTATATGAACTTAAACACTTCCATCCATTCCAGCGGTCCTTAACATTAGGCAAAGAACCAGGTAAAGTCTGTGCCAGGGTCCTAGGTTTCAGATACAAAAACCTATCTTACATTGTATGATTTTCCTTCCAGTGAAGGGATGGGAATCTTTTTTCCTGCCAAGGGTCATTTGGATATTATAACATCATTCACAGGTTATGCAAAATTATCAACTTAAAGAATTCAATGCCTGGGGTTGCTTTGGCAGGGCCAGATCAAATGAAGGCCCACAAGCTAGATGTTCTTCATGCTTGCTCTAGTGGTATAATAGATATTTCCTTTTCACTTCTTGAGCTCTACGGATATCTAGATAGCATATTGTGATAATTTAGTTTTCATTATACAAGTTCATTATCTTTCTAATCAATATCACTTCTTTGTTACTTAAAACTTTAAGGAACACGAAAAATAAAGTCATATATATCAGACTTCTAAAGATGTAAAGAGAAGCTCAGATCACTCATAAATACTCCATTAAAGTTCTAAAAGTTCACCAGAAGATACAATGATGTAGAAAACTAAACAAATTTTGACAAGCTCCTCCATGCAGTCCAGAGCTAACTAGAAGATTTACAGAAACTTGCAGCTTTTCTGAGCAAAGACAAAATGGACAAAAATTCAATGAGTACATGCTAGAGGAAAATCAGGAGACAAGTCCCTCTTGCCACCCAGCTGGCCCACAGAGGAACCCCAGTTTAAGATAGAATTAGCAAAGCAATGAGGGTCTTGCAGGAGGGCTGCCACCAGTTCAAGTGAAAATACCTGCTTGGGAATAACTCATAATAAGAAGATAAAGGAATGACTAAATGTTAAACTTGACTTGAGCCCCCAGATGCTAGTATCATTACTGAGGAATTCCTAAGAAAAGAGTAACCTAGTCTTAGCTCTCACATGAAATAGAAAACCACTCCAGTATCTTTACCAAGAAAACACAAAATAGGGTGACAAAGAGTTGGATACAATTAAAATGAGTGAACAGCAACAAGAAAATATGAAGAATCTATTATAAAATTGACTTAGAAAAGAGATCAAAGGAATATAATATAATAATTTTCAGATTACCTGAATAATGGAACAAAAAATCTGGATATCAATTTTTAAGAAGTCATGATCCAATAGTATCAAAAAGCAAGGGGGAAATATATATGTATATACATATATATACATATATATATATCAAATTCCCTGATTATATTCTGAAAGAAACTACAAAAGAAAAACACTTAGAAATGTCATAGCCAAAATCCAGAGCTAGCAGGTCAAAAAACAAAACAAAACAAAACAACAACAAACAAAAACAAAAGCAGCCTGAATGGAAGAATTCAAGCACAAATGAACCAAATTTAGGATAACATAGAACTTAGTGTCTATTATTAAGGAGTGAAATCTTGACAAATAATATTCTAAAAGGCAATCTGCTTATGACTAATCCATCAACAGGCATTTATTAAATGTCAAGTTCTGTGTTAAGGTATAGGGGTTATTCAGTTTGCTGTCAGTTTTAAAAGAAAAAAAGAAAGAAGAGGTAAAAAGGGGGGACATAATACAGATAAAGTAAAGAAGATGAAGGAAAAAATTGCCATTTCCCACAGATGGGGTGCACAAGAAAAAAATTAAACAACACTGAAGAGGCGATGAAGGTAGAGGGCATCTCAGGAAACTCAGTACTTGAAATAGACAGTAGAGTTGAACACACAAAAATAGTTTGATATAGAAGTATGTTAAATATCAAATAGTTTGATATATAAACATGTTAAATTCCACAGAGGATGGAATGTTGAGAGAACATACTAAAATATGTATAATAATAACTGTAAATGTGATGATGTTAGGTAGCAGAATTGATTAGGAAACAAAATCTAACGATACATTACTTACAGAAACATAAAGCAAAGCTTTTGGGGAAATCAAAATTAAGGTTGGAGTAGACTTTATTGGGCCTCAAGTAAATTATAAAAATGTAAGAGTGATAATCATTACACCAGATATGCCAACAGTAAAAATAAATAAGAAACATTAAAATAAATAGGAAAGGCATTATGCTTAACAGAATCATAGATAATGAAATAATATCAATACTACATATGTGTGTAAATATATACACATATAAAAATGCATACATGTATACATAACACACATACACACACAAATTGAACAGCATAGATTCCAAACAGGAATAACTGACAAAATAACAGGAAGAAATATATAGTAAAATGATAATAAGTGAAGAAATAAACGTATTCCTAAAAGACTTAGATTAATCAAATTAAAGAAAAAAAACAGAAGAAAGAATTTTATACACTTTTTTTGATAATGTGCTAATAATTACTGGATAGGATTGGAAAAGGAATTCACATGTTTCTCAACTTGCATGACAATTTTACAAAAGCTGATCATGAACTAGGATATGAAAAACTTCATGAACAAAAGTAGAAAAACTTAAAACATCCTTTGCCTAATAACAATGTAATAAACACTGGGGCTTTATTTAGGAAAAAAAGGTTTTAAGTTTAAATGTAAACTAAATAATTCAGCTCTAAAGAACCAGAGTCCTAAACAACATATAAAAACAATGGCAAGTTTCAACAAAGAAATATTTGTGATATAGTCAAAATAGTTTTTAATGAAAAATTTTATACCTCTAAATATGTTTATCAAGAACAAAGAGAAAGACCTAATTAATGCATTGGGCATGTATCAGTAATAAAACAATAAAAAGATCCCAATTAAATGAAAAAAAAAGGAAATCTGAAAAGCAGAAATAAACAAAATTGAAAACAGCAAAAGAGTCACTGAACTGTTAAATAAAAATATGAGTTTCATTTTATTGACGGAGGAATAAGTAAGCTAATAAAAAGGAAAACTAAGTTGATTTAAAAAAAAAAAAGAAAAAGGAAAATCCAACTTCCAAAGTGAAAATGTAATTCATAGCAAGTTAAAGAGGAAATAAATAAAATTATTAGAAATTCTTTCACACAACTATGTGTCAATAGACAGATAAATTAAATAAAATGATAAAGACTAAAGTATAAAATATCCAGATTAATAGAAGAGATAAAAAATTTAATCACAAAAGATTCATAAGTTATGAAGACACTTTCAGAAGAAAAATGGAGTTATAAGTGCATTCTATAAAACACTCAAATAAGGCATAATTTCAACAATACATAAATTGCTGGCCAAAATAGGGAAAGATGGGATCTTTAAAACTTGTTCTGAGCCAAAGGAGAGAGAAAGTAGAAAAAGAAAACTGAATACAAATATATCTAATGCATATTAGTGCAAAAATGCTGACCACAGTATTATCTAAGAGACTGAATCATTAGAATTTAAATGCTCCATGTATTTAAATATAATACTGTATTACAAATGATACTGAGTTGTCATATTTTGCATTATGGCATTTTACTACCATAGGTTAAAAAATAGAGGAAAATAAAATAAAATATACTCATTCTTGTTGTCTAAATATGTCCTTAAGAATAACCACAGTAGCATCATTTTTTTTTGCATTCAGTTAAAATAGAATGGAGATATTAATTATTCAGCAAATCCAGGACTAATCTTTGGAAGTAAGATCAAATTGAAGATACAAAATAATCTTACACTGGCAAACCCTAACTTTAAATAATACTAGTATTTTGATCGAGTGTTTTCTGATCTCAGTGTACCCTGTGATTGGAAAACCAGTTTTAAGTTCATTTTTGCACCATTAAAATCATTTTTATTAAAAATTTATTTTCCAAGTTACTTTCCCCTTAAATGATGATAGCAGTAAAGCTTTTGATAATCAAGAAAACATATTTTATGTTAGTTTTTTGTAGTATTTCTGGTTTTAAATATATGACAACATATGTTTAACACATAGCATATGGAAAGAAGAAAAAAGCAAAGTCTGAATCCCATGCACAAATATTGGTTCAAAAACTAACATTGTGTATATATGTAGTGATAGAAGGCAGTCTCAAATCATGTGGGTTATTGGGTTTAAAAACTAATACAGGGATCTTTTCTCTGCCAAAATTGCAGTCCTTCAAGACTTTAATTTTTCTGGTTGCTATCATATTCCACAGAATCTTTAGAATTTACTTAACTTGATGTAGGGCTATTTCAGACAATATTTGTATTTATATGATTAAAAATCATTTTTGCAGGATCTTACTAAGAATAAAATCTTTATAACATAAAACTATCAATGATAACCGTTAAAGCAACTGCATCATCATGATGTTCAAGGTGAAAGTCTGAAATTGGAAGCTGGTTAGGAATCTATGTTCAAGTGTCAGTTTTATTAATTGTAGCAAAGTGATATTGGGCCAGTGACTTCACCTTTTGGTTTTAAGATTCCCTATTTATACGTTGAAAGGTTTGAACTTGATGACTGCAGAGGTTTCTTCTAACTCTAATATCATACATCTATATTGCTTGCATTTATATACTTAGCCTAAATGCAACACATATTAATGAAGAAATAGTTCTCAAAAGTCTAATTAAGAATGGTAAAAATCATATTCTATGCAACCAGAAGATGCAACTTTTACATAAAAAGGACAGATTTGAGATAAACAATTTAACAACAAAATTATCTTAAATTTTTAAAAAAGTAAATTACTCTAGTATATGTCATAAGCTATAATAGAATTCATGTAAACATCTTCTGCATCACAAAGCAAATATATTTGGTTCAATAAGGCAACAGATATTTGTTGGATATCTATTATTTTTAAAGTCTTTATAGTCTAGATGCTGAAATATGAAAGATTTTGTGTGTAAATGTATATATGTATACATATGCATACATACAATGAAATTGCCATATGTATGTACATACATAATATATATTTCATTACCCTGAACAATTAATTAATGCTATTCTTAAACAATACACCAAAATAATGGCTTATTGTATTATATTCTATAGAATATACATACTTATTTATATAATTATATTTTATAGAATTTTGCTCCAGCCTTTTGAATAGTTGAAGAGATTCAAGTTAAATATTGTTGGCAGTGTCACCCTCACCATGGATTTGGAGAATGTATAAAATAATTGTATAATTTTTGTACTTGAACATATATTATTACGTTCAATTATCAAAACTATAGATCTTCTGTATTTTCCATCTGACAAATAGAAGGAACTTAATTCTTACAGCAAGACTACTCAGGACAAATTTCCTTAGAATCAGTAGTAAAAGCCTTTAAAGAATCAAATTAGATGTTATAGGGATGCTAAGAAATAATTTGCTTTTATGCAAGGAAATAAAAGTAAGTACTTACAAGGATGAGAAATTATATGTAGTTTTTCCTTGAAAGGTGAATGAGTTAATTATATGAATGTAGACATTCAACTATGAAATAAAAAGTCCAAATAACTTTCTTATTTGTAGGAACTATTATGAAGCCACTAGGACATAGAATAAAATCATTATTAAAAAAGTTTTAAGTGGATATTAACAGGGTAAACTCCAAATATATCTTTAACAAGGAATTTCATTAAAGGAATTTAAATGTCTAACTACTCTTTGCAAATGTTTTAAAGTGATTATTATTTCATTGCTGTTCATTCCTTTTCAATAAACAAAAATTTGTTTTCAAAAATTTCAATCTTGGTTTGATTATGTCATCTAGATATCAGAGATGAATTAAAAATAACATTTAAGATTATTCCTATCAAAAATAATTCCTATAAAATCAAATTTGTCATCTATAGCAAATATTACTTCAAAATTGTATTTCTAATCCATCTTTCCATGCCTTCTCCCTTTCCCAAATGCTATCAGAGAACAGTGCACTTTTGGCTATTCTTTATGGAATAAATAAGGTTAGATAGAGAAGGAGATAGGTATAAATACATAGATATGCATATCTATGTATTTATACCTATTTACTCCTTATATAACATATAAACTAGATATATCTATATATCTAATCATCTAGATATACCAATACATATATATATGTATATATGTATGTAGATAGTTAAATGTCCATATCTAGACCCATTAACATGTCTATAGATAGACACATTTGTATCTATATAAATTTTTCGGCTAGTGGAGTATTTACAACTTTAAGCAACATTCAAAAACATTTTAGCCATTCTTCATGGAGATGTTTTTAAAAATACTTCTGCCTTCTTAACCATGAATATAATTTAACTTTATTATTATATACTCAGGAAACTCTTTTAGCACATTAATTATTATTATGCCATACTAAAATATCATGATAGGCTTAGAGCTAATTGAGGGGTTTATAACCATACATTAAAATTGTGCTTTTTAGGTTCTTTTGTCTGCCTTATAAGTTTTTTTTTTGTTGTTGTTTTTGTCTTTTCTCTTGTCAGACTGCCAGCTGTCACCTGTCATTGCTGTCAGTGTATTTATTCCTCAGAGTTTTATCCTATTCCCCTTCTATATTGTCACTTCTAAATCTCTGGTTTTAGGAATATCAGATGCAAGCTATAGAATTGTCTGTAAAGTAAGAGGAAATAAGCTCAGAGTGAGAACATGAAGAATTATTCTATCAATACAATTCACAAAGTGGTATATGGGATTTCTGACTACTCTTCAGCTGTATTCTTTTCATAGGTGAAGAATTGACATATTTTTCAGATCACTTCAAAGGGATGAAAAAGAATAAATAATTTTAGTCATAAGCTGACTATAAGTTTATGTTTTTTCTAATCCAAATTTTCAACCACATTATGTATTTTCTAGACATTAAAGATGTGCAAATTAAAGGCTGTACTCAACCAAATAAAGTTAACATAAGCCTATAACATGGATGCTGATATGCACATATGAACAATATTTAAATTGTATATGATTTTTTTCAATTCTAAAACCTTCATACTTCATTTTCTGTTTTCCTTTAAAGACAGTATTGTTTGTTGTTTTTAGCTTCTTTTATATAACACAAATTTAAAATCAACCCTTTCCATTTTCTATTTTTTTTGCTGAGAGAAAAGTAACAGTTTAGTTCATCAAGATTAAAGGAAGGACACCAGCTACAGATATTTTATGCTCACTAATACGTCTCCTTTTCTTGGCTTTATCTGTTCCATTAGCTAATAGAAAATTGTGCTCTCTTTCTCTCCTCTTTCATTCTCACTTTTGATCTCTCTCAACTTCTCTCTTTTTCTCTCTCTCCTTCTTTCCCTTCCCCCCTCCCTCCCCTTTCCACTTCCAGATAAATGCCAGTCATTTGGCCAGGGCTAACTCACAGAAGGTACAGCAGGCACAGATGGTACTAATGCATAAATGTAATCTAGCAAAAGGATGCCAATGCCAACTCAGAAAAGCTTCCAAATAACTGCAGTGCACTTACAGGGATTCTATGATTGGCAAGGTTAAAGCTGCAACTGTGAGAGCTTACTGGTCCCAGATCAACAATAGAAATTCTAAAACAAATGAACATATTTAATTTATTTTGCTTGCCTCAAATGTATTAATTTAGATGTTATTTAGATAGATTATATAGATATTGTTAAATAATAACATTTAATGGGGATAATTTTTGAGTTAGTGCTCCCTTCTCCATTCTGAGGTTTGTATACTATCTTCAGGTTTGGAGTTGGTTTTTTTTTTTTTTTGTTGTTGTTTGTTTTGTTTTTTAAAGCCATATCTGCCTATGATTTAATCAGTATAGGGAATGCCTGAGAGGAACTTCCTCAACCAATGCAACTAGCATTTCCTCTGCAAGATATAGATGTAGAGTTTTGCAATATAGCAAAGAGATATTTAGTTAGACTGGCATGTACCTTAATAAGACATGCACATAGGATGAAAAATACTATTCCAATGCATATTTGTATTTAGTATTTGAATATTATTGGCACTAAATCTTCCTTTAGACAATGAATAAACCACGTATTTCTTTTCTTTAAACTAAATGGCAACCATCTCTCTACATAGATAAGCAAAGATAATTTTATGACTCATTTTTTTGGGTGGGCATATAAATCCCAGGATGCACTTTATTAAATGATGTCATATAAGGCTATATTAGAATTTAAATATGCATTCTTAAATAACTCAGAGAAAAAGGCATTCAAAAACTAGAGGCTGTAAAGACTAGAAATTGTAGTAAGATACATATGATAGGGGGAAAGGGATAGGAGCTTAAGTAAAGGACCAATTTAATTACTACTACTATTATATTTCATTTAACTATTGTATTTTATAAATATCTCAAAACAGTATTTAGTAGTAGATAGGATTGTTACTTATTCTTAGAAAGGACTGAGCCTTCTAATTTATTGCTCATTAAGACAATTTCCACTTTCCTTAAAAATTCCTCACTTGGAATCTTGAAATGGAATAAAATCACAATGAAAGGATTAATAGGAAAGCCTTACATGGGAGGTAGAGGGGTATTTTTTTTTTACTAATTTTTCATTCTTAATATTTATTTACATTCCATTTAAACATTTTGCTCTATCAGCCATATTTGGAATTATTCAGAAACAAAAATAAAGAGCTTTAAAGACTTTTGGCTTTGTGTAAATTGCATTGTGTAAAATTGTGTAATATTGTGTAAAATGCAATAATTCATAGGATTTAATGCTAGAAGGAAGTTATAACTCTCCAGTTACACACACCAAACTCAAGGGAATGGAAGTAATTCCCTAAAGTCACTCAATTAGCATCAAAGCTGAAATTTTAACTCAGTCTTCTTGAACCCTTTCTTTTCACTCTTATTCCATATAGGAAGTAAAACTGATTGTGTGTGCATTGTAAACTGGTCCTGAAAGAAATTCCAATTCAGAGTTTCAAAAACATTCAATAACAGCATTAGTGGAATAAGTTTACAGACTGCCAAGATAATGTCTTTCAAGTTCAATGCTCATTTGACCAAATAAATTATGACATATCTGGTAAAAAAAAATCAATATAATTATTTTAGAGTCACATCCTTTACATGAGCCAACTTTCAATTATTTATATGAATGAAAGGAACTAGCAATGCAAATAATCAAAGAAATGAAAATTTTATAATAACCTATATTTAGAAGGTGATTTTGTATTTAATGTTTCTTTTGAGATCTCTGATAACACGGAGATTCATAACATTTCAAACCAATTAATAAACTTTGCCATAAAAATCTGACTCAAGAGAATGGTAATGGAGGCAAAGGAATATTGAAGGAACATCCCAATGAGCCATGGGAGTAGGATTGGCAGCAAACGTAAGGAGATAATTTGACCTGCGGTTGGTGTGCCAAGCATGCCATGTCCTGACAAATGACAAAGCACCTGTCATCAAAAGCATCATCAAACTTTCATGATTCCATTTTACTGGAAGAATCCTCATGAGACAGAAAAACTGACAGAATTCACATACTACTCTAATGTTTTGGCCAGCTAGCCACTTTTACCAATGAAGATACTTTTAAAATGAAAGACATATATGTAGTTATTTTTTGGGGGGAAAGGGAAAGGGAACCTAAAAAAAATAAAAGTTAACAATAAAAACACTAATTCCAAGTCCAGTGAAATTACTTCAAGGGATAGCTATTAAGAAAAACAAAGCTATGGTGAGAATTACAATTGAGAAAATGTGGAATTTTGCTCTTTGATAAGTCAGTCTAAATATTTAGCATCACATATATGGAAGAACAATTTTTTTTTCAGAATACTAATGAAATAGTAAGTCTTCAAGCCATAAGAAAAAAATTTAAAGGTACAGCTTCCAATAGATTTTTATTTAAATTAACAATTTGTTTTTAAAGAAAATTAAGATATAACAACAGCAAGACCTTACTGAGGTTGTTGTTTGTCCTTCATTTTGGAAAAGAGCCAAAATATGGGGGAGGTGAAGTCATGACATGGAAATGAATTGGATTTAAGTGAGGGAGGACTGCATGGTGACCTGCCTCATTTTTCCCACCAGTGGCAAGATAGTGATCAAGACTACTGGAGATGACACGGTATGAAATGGGAAACCTCGGTCTTTTTAAACTAAGGTCTTCAACAGGTTTCAGTTTAACCAAGGTCTCACCCATTCAATGATGAAAGGTAGGTAGCAATTGAGGCAAAAAAATCTTCTCTTTCACCCAGTCCCAAAAAATCTAAATAGATAAATAAATAAATGAATGAATCTGAGATGAGAAAACTCTCAGGATTTTGGTTCAAAACAGAAATGATTGCTATCTACATTCAAACTGAGTCAATCAGAACCCAAACAATGACCAAATGGGGTTAAACCTAACTTCATGCCATATGCATCATTGATATAACTTAGAACAGGAAGCACTAGAAATGGGATTAAAACATACTTGGCCCAAAATCAATGCAGACAAGATTAGGAGGGAAGTAATAAATTGGGAAATCATCTTTACATTCAAAGGTTCTGATAAAGGTCTCATCTCAAAAACATATAGAGAATTGTCTCATATTTATAAAAATTCAAGCCATTCTCCAATCAATAAATGGTCAAAGGATATGAACAGACAATTTTCAGAGGATGAAATTAAAACTATTTATAGGCATATGAAAAGGTGCTCCAAATCACTGTTGATCAGAGAAATGCAAATCAAGACAACCCTGAGGTACCACTTCACACCTGTCAGATTGGCTAAAATGACAGGAAAAGTTAATGATGAATGTTGGAGGGGTTGTGGGAGGGCTGGGACACTGATGCATTGTTGGTGGAGCTGTGAACGGATACAGCTATTCTGGAGAACAATTTGGAACTATGCTCAAAAAGTTATCAAACTGTGCATACCCTTTGACCCAGCAGCATATCTATTGGGCTTATATCCCAAAGAAATCATAAAGAAAGGAAAAGGCCCCACATGTGCAAGAATGTTTGTGACAGCCCTTTTTGTAGTGGCTAGAAACTAGAAATTGAATAGATGCCCTTCAATTGGAGAATGGCTGAATAAATTATGGTATATGAATATTATGGAATATTATTGTTCTGTAAGAAATGACCAGCAAGATGATTTCAGAGAGGCCTGGAGAGACTTACATGAACTGATGCTGAGTGAAATGAGCAGAACCAGGAGATCATTATACATGGCAACAACAGTACTATATGACAATTAATTCTGATGGACATGGCTCTCTTCAACAATGAAATGTTTCAAACTACCTCCAATTGTTCACTGAAGAAAGCCATATACACCCAGAGAGAGGGATGCGAAATGTGGACCACAACATAACATTCTCATACTCCTTGATTGATGTTTGCTTACATTGTGTTTCCTTTATCTGATATATCGTTTGTGTAGATAAGATTTTTCTTGCACAACAATGATAAGTTTGGAAATATGTATACATATATTCGATTTGCCAATATTTTAACATAATTAACATGTAGTGGATATCCTGCCATCTAGGGAAGGGGTGGGGAAGTTGGGGGGAAAAAATTTGTAATGGAAAGCTATGTAAGGGTTATTGTTGAAGAATTACCCACACATATGTTATGCAAATAAAATAAAATTTAAAAAAAAATAAAAAAATATATAACATTCAAATAAACTTAAAAAAAAGTAACAGAATAAACAAACTAATCTATTACATAAAAAAAAATAAAACATACTTGGCCCAAGTCTTATCTTTGACACTTCAAATTCTGTGACCATGGGCTTCTCTGAGATGGATTCTCCATATACGTGAAGAGGATAATATTACTTCATTGGGATGTTGTAAAAGAATAAAATGAGATGCATTGCATGAAAGGCTTTAACTACATTGAAGTGCTTTATGAGTGTCAGATTATCTTAAATCGAGGGACATTCTTCAGGGAGATAGAATCCCAGAGCTGGGAAAATGGTAGGAACCTCAGTAACTATTTTATTTAAAATATGCAAAACAAGCAAGTATTCATTTATTTTCTACTTAAAAATCTCCAAGGAGAGGGTATCCACCACCTTTACTTGTTCCTAGAAATGATGGCTAGTGTGATAGACTTTTTCATCCTGTTGTTAACTATTTCTCCTGGTTTGTATTATTTCTAAATTAAGTAGCTTAGTTAAGTAACATGGGTGTATGGGGTGTTCAGGAAGACTAGCAACTATCATGTAAGGGTTTGCTGAGCCCTTTTCTGGGCTGTTCATCTATTATGGTGTCCATCTGTTTCACCTGATTCTCATCAGTGGTTCCAAGAAGCTATAGCCCTGTGTGGTAATTACTGAAAGGCTTCCAACTTACATGTGAGTTAGGAAGATATATACTTTAAGCATGTGAAAACTTCTGCCAGCAGAATGGGCAGATAAGAACAAACTGTTCCAGTGATCATGAATGTGGCTATAGCAGGAACTGTGAAGTGCTCAAAGCTTAGTCAGATATTTAAAGATGCCAAAGTCATCCAATGCATCACTGGACATCTCTAGTCATCTTGACTTTTGTCTTACCATTGGACTTCAATGACTCAGGAAGAGAGAGTAAGTCAGATAACTTTTTGCAACTCTGCCTTACTTAAATTCAATTCACACACATCAAGACATCACCCCTTAATGTCACTGGCCGTCTTCAAAAAATGAAAGACAAACAACAAATTAAATAACCATACCATTGACAGAAATGCCAAATGCCTAGGGCCAGAGAAATGAAATAACAAGGTCAAACTTGATTATAATCTACTTTTTAAAATGAGTTCTGTTTTCTTAATTAGTCTACAATCTTCTTGAGGATAGGAATTGCATCCTATATTAATCTCTCTTTCCCTCCTACAACTAGCACTGAATCAATAAGCACTTAAATAAAAAGCAAAACAATTCTGTGAAAAAAAGTATATATTGTAAAAAGTATAATGCAATACATCATATAATGTAATAAAATGGGATTGAGATAGGCCTAGAGAAGTTGGTGGGACTTAAGTGAAAGAAAAAATGAATGTTTCATTTTAAAGAACACTATATAAACAAACGCATAAAGGCAAGAATGCATATCTAGGGAATCTTGAAGGAAACAATTTCACAGCAATGAAAGGCATCTGGGAGAGGTTATAGTGCTGGCTACAGTGCTGGATTGTTAGAGAAAAGACTTTGAATTTGATGCAGAAGGAAATGGAAGCTGTTATATAATCTTGGACAGAGGTTGACAAGATGAAAGTATGTGGGAAAGCAAGTCTGTCAGTAGAAATGATTTCTGTGGACCAAGGACAGGTTAGGCTTCCTTTGAAGTTGCATTAATTCAGACATGACATGAAAAGGGTCAAGTCTGATATGGTGGACATTTTTCAATGGAATCAATCCAAGAAACATTCTGAAGAATGAAATCCCAGGTTTTGGTGACAGATGGCATATAGTGGATAAAAGAATGGTAACAATGAAAGAATGATTTTAAGGTTTCTAGCCCGAGAAACTGGAAAATCTAAAACAAACAAAAAGTTTTAATTTCTCTGTTTAATTTTATAAAGTTCTGTTTATTTTACTCTATTTACTAATTGTGTGATAATGAGCAAAACACTGAGATATTCTGTCGCAAATCTATAATGGGATATTATACTTTTAAATTTAACTCATAGGATTGTTGTAAGGTGTAAATAAGATAATATTTATAAAAAGCATTACAAGCATTGAAATTCTATGTAAATATAAGGTATCATTTTTAATCCTTAAAAGACATGTACACAATATGCAATTTACTTATTTTTATTATGTATTAGAACTAAGACTAAATTAATTCAAATGTATTAAAAACACCTAAAAAGTTAATAAAGGAAAACATCCCATACTAATAAAATCATGCCTGAATTCCCTTTCCCACATATATTTAGTATACTGTTATGTGCTATTCCAAAAAAAGGAAAATTTAGCACACAAATACCACACTTTTTAGGCTTGAGTTATACCAGTTCTCTAAGAAAGGGAGCTGATCATTTGATTCTGGAACAGGACCATCTATCTCCTCTTTTGCAGAAGCGTGAGAGGAAGACTTTCGTCCCCTTACAGCTTCACAAGTGTTTGCTATCTGCTGACCAGCAGAAGATACCTGGATAAGCCATTCTTTATACAAAAATCTACAATTATTTCCTAATTCAAATTTGACCTTAACTCCACTAACTTCCTTCTCAATGAGTGCCATAGAATCTTAGACCTACAACTAAAAGAGAGATCATAAGCCACCCAGATCAAATCCCTTACTTTACAAATGATGAGATGGAGGCCTATTGAAGCTAAGTGATTGGCCCAAGTTTTTGCAGGAAATAAACATTAGAGATAGAATTCTCAAATTTAAGTTTTTTGACTCCTGAATACATGTTCTTCCTACTATATCACACTATCTAGATTAAAAATGGTGCAATTTAAAGAACAAAAGCCTAAGATCAGGGGATCTTATGTGTTGACATTTATTAATTGTTTAAGCAAAGATAAACCATATTGCTTCCAGCCACTATTTTGTCATCTGCAAAATGGGCCTAATTCTTTTATTGTCTTCCAAAGGTGCTATGAGGGAAGTTTTCCGAAAATGTTAACATAATATATAAATGTGAACTATTGTGGATGAGGGGAGGAGGAGGTTGAAGGAAAGAGGAAAGGAAACAAATTAATTAAGTCTCTATTATGTGCCAGGCACTGTGCTAAGCTATTTACAATATTATCTCATTTGATCTTCACAACAATCTTGAAAATCCGGTGTTATTATTCTCCTCATTTTACCATTGAGGAAACTGAGGCTAAGGTTAAGTGACTTGTTGAAAGTCACATTAGTTGGTAAGTATCTGAGGCCAGACTGAACCATACTTTTTATTAACCTAGACACTTCCAGTTTGTTTTAGTTCTTCTCTTTCAGTGAATCTTATGCTGATATTTTCTTCTTTCATTTTCTTGGATTTTTAAGACAAATGAAATTACACATTTTAGCCATGCTATAAATAGTCACATGCAGATTTCTCTCATTTTAAACTTTACAACAAAGTAAGAAAAAATATGTTCCTAGTCCCTTGCTTTAGTTCTTTAAAAACATCCAAGTGTTACAACAATATATCACAGTTTATACATGATGACTATGACCATTGGGATGGTTTTTAAGAAAAAATATTAATATAATTGATTATATCAATAACAAATGCAACAAGAAGCATGTGAATATACCAATAGACATAGAAACAGTGTTTTTGACAAAATACAATTAGTTTTCTATTAAAACCTCTTGAAAGCATAGGTATACATGGATTTTTTCTTATAATGATAAGAAGCATCTACCTAAAACCATGAACAAACATTATTCGTAATGGAAATAAGCTACACACCTTCGCATTAAGATCAGGAATGAAACAAGGATGTCCATTATAAAAAAATATTATTGAATATTGTATTAGAAATGCTTGAAATAGCAATAAGAAAAGAAAAACACATTGAAGAAATCAGTATGAACAATAAGGTAATAAAATCATCTCTCTGCAAACTAAAAAAAAATTGGTTGAAAGAATCAAAAAATTTAGCCAATATAAAATAAGCCCACATAAATCATCAGCAATTCTATATCTCACCAAAAAAAACTTGTACAAAAAGATAGTAAGAAATAACCTATTAAAATAACTGTAGATGGCATAAAAAACTTTGGAGTATGTCTGCCAAACAAACCCAGGAACTACCTGACCTTAATTATAAAACTCTTTTTATACAAATAAAGTCAGATTTAAGTAATTGGAAAAATATTGTTCA
Organism: Myrmecobius fasciatus; assembly: GCA_023553655.1. NCBI lineage: Eukaryota > Metazoa > Chordata > Mammalia > Dasyuromorphia > Myrmecobiidae > Myrmecobius > Myrmecobius fasciatus. The sequence continues at coordinate 86,809 of JAJPUD010005755.1, forward strand.
TGGGTGGGCAGATCCAATATAATAAAAATAACAATACTACCTAAGCTAATCTTATCAATGCCATCTCAATTAAACTGTCAAAATATTTTATTGGCCTACATAAAATAATAATATCATTTATTTGGAAAAATTAAAAGGTCAAGCAAGAGTAACAAAGGAATTAAATAATAAAATAAATTAATAATAATAAATTAAAAAATAAAAAGAAGGATGGTTAGCAGTACTAGATCTTAAACTACATTATAAGCTAGTTATTATCCAAACTATCTGGTACTACCTAAGAAACAGAAAGGTAGATTAGCAGAACAAAGTAGACATACAATTTACAGTAGCAAATGACTTTAGAAACCTTGTTTTTTTACAAGTGTAAAGCCAAGTTTTGAGGAGAAGATTCATTATTTGATAAAAAATAGTTGGGAAAACTAAAAAGCAGTCTGACAGAAATTGGACATTAACCAACATCTTACAGTATTTACCAACATACTGTCAAAAGTGATACATGGCCTAGATATAAAGAGAGATATTACAAAACATTAGAAGAATATGATACATTACCTATCAGATTTAGATTTACAGATAGGTGAACAATTTAAGATTAAACAAGAGATAAGAGTGTTACAAAATGCAAAAGAGGTAACTATATTGCATCAAATAAAAAGTTTTATACAAATAAAACCATGTAGGCAAGATTCGAAGGAAAGCAGAAAATTGGGGGGGGGGGTAAATTTATAGGCAGCTTCTCAGGTAAAGGTCTCACATCTTAAATATGTAGATAACTATGTCAAATCTATAAGAATATGAGTCCTCCAATTGATGAATGGTCAAAGGACATGAACAAGTAGATTTTCACTGAAGAAATCAAAACCATATTGTGAAAAAATGTTCTAAATTATTATTGATCAGAGAAATACTTGGAGATATTGTATACCCATCAGGTTGTCTAATATATAATAAGCCAACCTATAACATTGGCTTAAATGATAGAAGGGGAAAATGACACACTGGAGGGGATATGGAAAAAATTGAGCCATCACTACACTACTGAAGGAATTGTGAATTGATTCAACTGTTTTGGAGAACAATATGGAAATATGTCTAAAGAGTTATAGAACTGTATATGCCTTTTGATACAACAATACCACTATTAGGCCTGTTTCCCAATGTGATTAGGGAAAAAGGAAAATATACATATACATATATATATATATATATATATATATATACGCACATATATGTATTTCTAAAATATTTATATCACTTCTCTTTGTTGTGGCAAAAAATTACAAACTGCAGGAATGCCCATCATTTGGGGAATGTCTAAACAAATGGTATATGAATGTAATGGAATACTACTGTGCTATAAGAAATGATGAGCTCATTGAACTTAGAAAAACAGAGAAAGATTTGAATGACATCATGAAAAGTGAAGTGAACCGAACCAAGAGAACATGATATACTGTAACTACAATACTGTTTGTAGAATGATTGTGAAAAAGCAAGTTATTCTGAATACTATAAGTACTTAAATCAATTATAAAGGACTTATGAAGGAAGATGCTATATAATTTGAGAGAAAGAATTAATAGAAATAGGCATAGTATGATTTTACATATATTTATAAATTTGTGTCAAATAATGGCTTTCACTAGAGCAATGTGGGGAAGGAGGGAGGGAGGTATGAGAGCATTTGGAATTTAAAATGTTACAAAGAATAAAAAACACATAAATTTAAAAAAAGATTAAAAATAGAACATACAGGGGACAGAGCCAAGATGGTGAACTGCAGACAGCATTCTCTGTGAGCTCCTGAGCCCTTCCCTCAGACCCAGACAAATTGAGCCTCCGAATTGGTTTTGAGTGAGGGCTCTACCAAACACTTGGACTACAAAGCACTTCTATCAACAATCTACTTTGAAAAAACTTCGGAGAAGATTAGCTTCAGGGGAATCGGCCATTGGCCGCAATCAGAAGCCAGCAGTGCCCCGGGTGGAAGTTGGGCTGCGACAGAGGTGAATTTTAGGCACCCAGGAAGCCCCTGGGAGACGCCTGGACCACTTTGCTCTGCTTGCAGGCAGGTGCTTTGGCAGATCTGCCTTTGGTAAAGGGTGGATTGAGAGCAACTGAAAACGTGGTCCTAGTGCAGATCTAACTTTCCAGCCTCAGACCTGAAGTCAACTCAGCAAACTGTCCCACGGCAAATTGAAACTGCTGCAGAATCCCCTGCTGGTGACTGATACCTCAGCTGAAAACCATGAGTAAGAAGCAAAAGAGAGCTCTCACCACAGACAGCTTTTAGGGAGAGAAAGTGGAGAAGTCCCCAGATCCTGAGATTCTGAAAACAATCCCAGATGAAGCCACAAAGGCGAACTTAAGCTGGTCTCCCTTTCAGAAGGGTTACCTGAAAGATTGCATAAAGAATCTCAAAAGAGGGCTAGAAAAAGAATGGGGAAATAAATTGAGATCAGTGCAACAGAGATATCAAAAACTGGAAAACAGGACTGGTGAATTGGAAAAAGAAAAAAATTCACTGAAAAATAAAATTGGTGAATTGGAAAAAATCACCAATTCACTGGAAAATAAAAATGGTGAATTGGAAAAGGACAACAATTCACTGAAAAACAAAATTGGTGAATTACAAAAAGACAACAATTCACTGAAAAACAAAATTGGTGAATTAGAAAAAGATAACAATTCACAGAAAAATAAAACTGGAAAAATGGAAAAAGAATGCATTGAATCAAGAAATTCAACTGGCCAGCTACAAAAGGAGCTAAAAAAGATAAGTGAAGGAAATAATACTTTAAAAATTTAAATTGAACAAATATATGTAAATGACTCAATAAGACTTCAAGAATAAGTCAAACAAAAACAAAAAAATGAAAAAATAGAAGAAAATATGAAATATCTCCTAGAAAAAACAACTGACTTGGAAAACAGATCCAAGAGAGACAATCTAAGGATTATTGGACTCCCTGAAAGCAACGATGAAAAAAAGAACCTTGATGCTATCTTCCAGGGAATCATGAAAGAGAATTGCCCTGATGTTTTAGAATCAAAAGGCAAAATTGGCATTGAAAGAATTCATCGATCACCTCCTGAAAGAGACCCCAAAATTAAAACCCCAAGGAATATCGTGGCCAAATTTCAGGACTATCGCACCAAGGAAAGGATATTACAAGCAGCTAGAAAGAAACAGTTCAAATACCGAGGAACTGTCATTAGAATTACATAAGATCTGTCAGCTTCCACTTTAAAGGATCGAAGGGCCTGGAACCAGATATCCCGAAAGGCAAAAGAACTTGGATTACAGCCAAGAATAAGTTATCCAGCTAGAATGAGCGTCATCTTCCAGGGAAGAAGATGGTCATTCAATGATACAGGAGAATTTCACCTAGTTCTAATGAAAAGACCAGATCTGAACAAAAAATTTGACCTCCAAATACAGAACTCAAGAGAAGCATAAAAAGGTAAAAAGGAAAGAACTCTTGAGAACTATATTTCTACTATAGGTATCCTTAAAGAATGGGGGTATAATTTGATTTTTCTTTGATAATAATGGAAAAGAAATTAGAGGTGGAAGGGATATCATACTGAAAAGAAAAAGGGTGGGGGGGAAAGGAGGCAAAATAAAGTAGAAATAAAGGAGGTAAAATAAGGCAAAATCTCATAAAGAGACATAGAAGATCTAATATAATTGAGGGAAAGTAGGAAGGGCGGTGAGTATTGTGTAAATATTACTCTCATTAGATTGGACTCTAAGAGAGTATATCAGACACATTTGGCTTCATAGAAAGGCCTGACCCTCCTTGTGGGAAGGTGGGAGGGATAGGAGGAAAGGAAAGGGATAGACTAATAGAAGGATTAGGGGAAAGGTATAAAGGGGAGGGACGGATTCCAAAGGGGGGAGGACTGTTGGTGGGAGGTGGTCATCAAAAATAAAGTACTGAGGAGAGGGGAAGAGAGAGAGGGCAAAGGGAAGAGAAAATCATAATTCTAGGTAAATAAGATGGCAGAGAATACAGATAGAGTTATTTTAACTGTGAATGTGAATGGGATGAACTCTCCCATAAAACGGAAGCGGATAGCAGACTGGATTAAAAGCCAGAATCCTACAATATATTGTTTACAAGAAACACATCTAAAACATAAAGATACATACAGAGTGAAGGTAAAGGGCTGGAGCAGAATCTTCTATGCTTCAGGTGAACAAAGAAAGGCAGGGGTAGCA
>JAJPUD010005755.1:96036-136166 GCA_023553655.1 Myrmecobius fasciatus
CATTTAAGGGTTGTGATAAAGGTCTCATCTCTAAAATATATAGAGAATTGTCTCATATTTATAAAAATTCAAGATATTCTCCACTTGATAAATGGTCAAATGATATGAACAGACAATTTTCAGATGAAGAAATTAAAACTATTTCTAGTCATATGAAAAGGTGCTCCAAATCACTATTGATCAGAGAAATGCAAATCAAGACAACCCTGACATACCACTACACACCTGTCAGATTGGCTAAAATGACAGGAAAAGTTAATGATGATTGTTGGAGGGGATGTGGGAGGGCTGGGACACTGATGCATTGTTGGTGGAGCTGTGAACGGATACAGCCATTCTGGAGAGCAATTTGGAACTATGCTCAAAAAGTTATCAAACTGTGCATACCCTTTGACCCAGCAGCATTTCTGTTGGGCTTGTATCCCAAAGAGGTCATAAAAGAAGGAAAGGGCCCCACATGTGCAAGAATGTTTGTGGCAGCCCTTTTTGTAGTGGCTAGAAACTAGAAACTGAATAGATGCCCTTCAATTGGAGAATGGCTGAATAAATTATGGTATATGAATAGTATGGAATATTATTGTTCTGTAAGAAATGACCAGCAGGACGATTTTAGAGAGGCCTCGAGAGACTTGCATGAACTGATGCTGAGTGAAATGAGCTCAGGAGTGAAATGAGACCAGGAGATAATTATATACGGCAACAACAATACTATACAATGATCAATTCTGATGGACATGGCTCCCTTCAACAATGAAATGTTTCAAACCACTTCCGACTGTTCACTGAAGAAAGCCATATACACCCAGAGAGAGGGATATGAAATGTGGACCACAACATAACATTCTCATACTCTTGATTGATGTTTGCTTACATTGTGTTTCCTTTATCTGATATGTCTTTTGTGGCGATAAGATTTTTCTTGCACAACAATAAGTTTGGAAATATGTGTACATATATTCAATTTGTCAAGTATTTTAACATAATATCCTGCCATCTAGGGGAGGGGTGGGGAGTTGGGGGGAAAAATTTGTAACAGAAAGCTTTGTAAGGGTTAATGTTGAGGAATTACTCACACATATGTTATATAAATAAAATTTAAAAAAATTAAAAAAATTAAAAAAGTAAAATTAAAAAAATTAAAAAATAGAACATACAAGCAAATTAAACCTAATTTTAAAAGCCTAACTAAAAAATCATACACACATTTTTAATATTTAAAATAAGATATAAAAATGTAAATCAGAGGCATAAAAATAGTTATTTGTGGAAGGTGAAATTATAGATATGAAATATTTCATATGTTGAAGAATTCAGTTGATGTGTTGGTCGATTAGGCTGAACTGCTTTTTTCCCCCCTTTTAAAATTTATTTATTCCATGTATAAAATTCCTCTGGGGTTACTTTTCAACTCTCACTGCCATAGTTGGAATCCAATAAGGAAACTAACTACTTGTTCCTTCAGGCTTCTAGAGGTAACCCTGAGGTGCTAACATTTTCTAGAAATCTCATTTATGAGCCCATACCACTGTATGCCTAATTTATCATCAACCAGATTTAATTAGCTACAGATACATTTATTAATATATAGTAAGAATAGTTGACCCAGAAAGTCTGGGCCATACCCCTTTTTCAAATATATAAAAGTTCATGAGAAATCCTAGTGAATCAGCAAAGATATTAATTGATGCAATTACTAATTCAATTAATTAATTAATTATTCAAAACTTTAGGCCATTGAATAAATCCTAAAAATCAATAGCATTTGTGCAAAAAAAAAAATAACCAGATATAAGAGGGAATAATAGTTGTGAAAATCACATTTTTGGAGGCAGAGCCATGATGGAGAATTAAAGGCAGCAAATCACTGACTTCTCCCCCAAACTACTCCAAATTCCTTTACATAATGACTCTAAACAAATTTTAAAGACTCAGAATACCCGAAAAGACAGAGGAGAACATTTTCCAGCTGATGACAACTTAGAAGGTTAGCAGGATAGTTCTGTGACACTAGAGCAAGAATCCAGCATGTAGCCCGGATGGAGAAAGCACCAGTATAGCCCCAGCCCCAGTGCCAGAAAAGCAGCAAGAGTCCTATGAACCTCTGAAGTTGCACTGGCAGTTTCCAGACCTCTCAGCTCAGAGACACCAAAGTTAATATGGAAGATTGGGAGGAAATGCTTGTCAGTAGGGTGAGAGGGCTTTGGCAAACCAGCAGACTGAGAGTGGGTGTGGGCAGTCATGGTGGCAGCTTCCAGAGGCTTCAGTTCACAGAAAATCTATTTACTAGCACTGAGGAAGGACCCTATTGCTTTAGCACACTAAATCTTACAAGTAAGAAAGGGTGGGGACACTTCTCAACAGCTCCAGGGCAGAAAAGAGTACTTGTGGCCAGATTCTTAAAAGGATTTCTGAAAACAGCTGCACAAAACATCTAATCTTGGAACTAGTGTGCTCTCCACCTTGAAAATAGAGGATTACTTTAGCAGAGAGTTAAAAGCTAAGTAATAGGCTAGGAAAGTGAGAAGACAACAGAAAAGAATTCTGACTATAGAAAGTTACTATGGTAACAAGGAAAATCAAAACACACACTCAGAAGATGGTAACAAAGTTAAAGCTAAGACCTCTAAGAAAAATAAGAATATTGGTCTCAAGCCATGGAGGAACTCAAAGGAGATTTTAAAAATCAAGTGAGAGAGATAGAGAAAAAAATTAGGAAAAAAATTGATAGTGGTTGAAAATATACAAAAGCTAATGAGAATTCCTTAAAAAGCAAAACTGGCCAATGAGAAACGGGATACAAAAGCTCATTGAGGAAAATAGTTCCTTAAAAATTAGATCTGAGCAAATGGAAGCTATTGTGACTTTATGAGAAATCAAGATACAATAAAAGAAAACCAAAAATGAAAAAAATAGAAAAATCATTTGAAATATCTTATTGGGAAAACAACTGATCTTGAAATATTGATCCAGGAGAGATAATTTAAAAATTATTATCTTTCTGAAAGTTATGGTCAACAAAACAGCCTGGATATCATCTTTCAATAAATTATTAAAGAAAATTGTCATGATATTTTAGAACCAGAAAGTAACATGGAAATGGAAAGAATCCACCAATTACCTCCTATAAGATATTCCAAAATGAAAACTTCCAGGAATATTATAGCCAACTTCTGGAACTCCCAGGTTAAGAAGAAAATATTGCAAGCATGTAGAAATAAGTAGAGTGGAACCATAGTCAGTTTAACAAAAGATTTAGTAACTTCTCCATTAAAAAGACCAGAGGGCTTGGAATATAATATCTTAGAGAGCAATGGAACTAGGATTACAACCAAGAATCACATACCCAGTAAAACTAATTATAGTCCTTCCTGGAAAAGGTGGAAATTTAAGGAAATGGAGGATTTTCAAGTATTTGTGATGAAAAGCCCAGAACTGAATAGAAAATTTCATTTTCAAATACAAGGTTCAGGAGAAACAAAAGGAAGTCATCAAGGAAGTTTTATAAGGGACTTAAGGTTTATCTGTTTACATTCCTACATGGAAGAATGATACTTATAATTCATTAGAACTTTCTCATTATTATGGGAGTTAGAAGGATTATATATATAGAGAGGGCACAGGTGTGAATTGAATATGAAGGGATAATATCTTTTAAAAACAGAAATTAAGGGATGAGAAAGAAATGTACTGTGAGAAAGGGAAAGAGAGAAGTGGATTGGTGTAAATTATCTGCATAAAAAGAGGCAAGAAAAATCTTTTGCAATAGACAGTCAGAAGGAAAGAAGAGAGGGATTGAGTGAACCTTATTCTCATAAAAATTGGCTCAAAGAGGAACATACTCAAGATGGACATAGAAATCTATCTATCTTACTATGCAGGAAAGTAAGAGAAAAATAGGATATAGGAAGGGAGAAGAATAATAGAAAAGAAGACATATTAGGGGAGGGAATGGTCAATACCAAAACACTTTTGAGGAGGAACTGGGTGAAAGGTGTTAGACAACAGAATAAATGGAGTGGGGTGGGGGAAATACAGTTAGCAATAGTAATTGTAAAAAGAAAAAAAAAAAAACCTGAAGTATCAAACATAAAGGGAACCAAGTCAAATTTACAAAAAAATAAAATAAAATAAGAGCCATGTTCCAAGTGATCAAAAATGATAAAAAAAAATGAACTATGCTGAAAGGGCTTTGACGTAACTACACCACTATTAGGCATGAATCCCAAAAGAGATTTTTTTTTAAAGGAAAAGGACCTATACGTACTAAATATTTATAGCAGCTCTTTTCTCAGGGCAAAGTATTGGAAATTGAGAGAATGTCCATCAATTAGGGATATTACTGTTCTATGAAAAATTATGAGCAGAATGCTCTCAGAAAAGCGTGAAAAGTCCTCAATGAACTCAAAGTGAAATATACTGTGCACTTTATTAATTACAATGCGGAGTGATCAGCTGTAAATGACTTTTGTCTTCTCAGTAATACAATGAATCTGAAGGAATTATGATGAAAAATCCTATCCATACTCAGAGAAAGAACTGATTGTGTTTGAACACAGATTGAAGCATATTCTTTTTCTCTCTCTCCTCCTCTCTCCCTTCTTCCCACTTTCTCTCTGTCTTTGTCTATCTCTGTATCTGTCTCTGTCTCTCCTTTATTTGTTTTGATTGTTTTTAAAGGGAGAGATTTATGTTTTCTTTCACAAATGACTTTTATGAAAATGTTTTGCATAACTTCACATGTGCTTTCTTAATGGGTATTGGGGTGGGGATAAGGGAGAGAATCTAGAATTCAAAGTTTTAAAAACAAATGTTTAAAAACCATTTTAAATGTAACTGGAGGAAAAGAAAAATATCAAATATTAAAAAAAAGAAAAAAATCACATACCAAATATAAGGCAAATAATGTCTGAGGATTGATTTACAAAACAATATAAAATATTTGTTTAGATTCAATTACAAAATGTTTCTTACAAAGATTGGGTCATGATTCTTTTCAATGACAGTGGCAAAAACCTTTTGGCCATTGTTCTGCCTGATATTATATTCTGTTGTAAGAGACCTATTTGGGTGGTATATTTTTTTTCCTGCTCAAACAAAAGCTTTAAAAAAATCACAGTTAGCATAGTTGGATTTTGTATTATTTACATTTTTCATTCAATTGTATCATTGTGAAAATTTACTTTGTGATAGAATACTGCTTGCAAAAACTTGTCTGATTCTTTCAAATATCCCCACTAAAAATGATAGTATTTTCTTGGATACTTGATAGTAGTCTTAGAAATGGTTTTATTTTTAAATATATTTTTATAGCTACATCTTAATCATTTTATCCTCTTAATTCTCAAAATAAAATTCAATATTAATAAAAATATTTTCATAATCTCTCCTTCAAACACTTTGCAAAATGGTATTTTGAGTCATAAATATGTTACCTTTAATGTGTATGCATGTATATACACAATATAATTTAGTTACTTTTTCCATCTTTGTTTTAATGACACTGGAAAGAAAAGCAATGGATGAATGCCTATTGTCTTGACTACAATTAAAATTGGATGGACAACCTATAGCTTTTGTCAATCCATATTACAGCTTTATCAGAGAAAGTAAAAGTACTAATGGTTTTGATATTGAGGCCCAAGGTTAAATAGGAGGATAAAAGTCAAAGGAAATGTCTATGAGAGATTATAGAATTTATTTCAACAATTCCAAACAACTTCTTTAAATAAAGAACAATGTTAAAAATGCCAATTTTATACTAGATTTTTTTCATGACTGAGACTCAGTACACAATAAGTTTCAAATGACTGACAAAAAGTTTCGCTCAGAGGAAACCTGAGGGGCACATAGTAAATAAAAAGGAAAAAAAATTAGCAAATAAAGAAAAATAAAGAATACCATCAAGGAAGTAGGTATTTTTAAAAACATGACCAGAACAAAGGATGAGCAATGGAAATCCAAGCGTTTCACTGAATCTCTGTGTCAAAAGGGGAAAAAAAAATGGCTTCCAGAACATTCCAACAGATTTATTTTCCTACCTGAGTATAAAAATAGACATTCTTTTGTGAACTCATAGGAAAATATGGGCAAGAGGTGCATAGAATATAGAGATAGGATCTAGTTTACAATTTGAATATAACAATTATGTTTTTGTTAATTTACTTCCCTTTTCCTCTGCCTTTTGGCATCTCAATTTTCCATCAATTTAAGCTCAAATCTTATGAAGATGTAAATCTTATGAATCTCTCTCAGCTCTTCATGTTTTCTAATTGCCTTATATTAACTTATCTGCATATGTGTTGCATCTACCCCACAGAATGGAAGCTTCTTGAGAATGCTTTTGTTTTTGTAGCGGACAGCTAAGAACACGACCTCACCCATAATATGCACTTAAATATTTTAGTTGAATTTATTTATTCTTCTAAAAGACATAAAAAAGTAAGTGGATAGAAAATAAGCCCCTTATGGAATGGAACAGGTCAAATGTAGAACAAATATATTTTGGAATATTATTAAAATACCAATCAAGAAAAAGATATAAGATATGTTAATTTCACTTGCTAAAACACAAACTTGGCACCTCAACATTAGAGTACAATATCAAAAACAATAAGTAAAGAAGTATATTTTATAATATCCTCAAAATGTGGAGCCAGCAGTTATTGGAACAATAAGAGGAAAGACTCATATTTTAAATATTTCTCATTTTCTTTGTAACAATGAAATAATGTCTCATGAACTGCCCAGAAGGAGTTCATAAACTCCCCCTTGCCAAGTTCAATTTAAATTCAAAATGTATAAAGAATCATTTAAAAAAAAACAGGATTAATTCACGTGTTTGGGGTAATCATAATTGTCAAACCTATATTTTGCTCCAATTCTTTTTACTATCTTCCTATTTCAATTCAGAACTTGTCCTGTGATGAGTTTCCCTAGCATTATTTCTGCAGCTACTGGATTTCTCATCTGCTCCTATTTACCTGCTTTATATAAAAGTTATAGAATTTATTCAAATCATTAAAAGTTACATTTTTATCTGTTTCTTCCCTACTTCTAACTTTCCCCCATTTCTAGAGGAGTGTGTAGTCCAAAATTTTAGCTATCTTTTTAGCATTCTTTTATTTTTAAAAATTTTCCTTTATTTAGTTTTTTTTTAATTTTTCTTGAGTTTATTATGAATTATATTGACTGATTTATGGTCTTGTCTTGTTTTTTCTTCTTCCCTCTCTTTCTTTCTGTCTTTCCACTGACCTTGCCTTCCTGAGAATATATATGATCTTCCTTCTCCATTCCTTTGCAATAGTATATTTACAGATCTTATCCCATCTTCATAGTTTAGTTGTTACTATGTCTCACTCTTAGTCAAATCATTTCAGGAAAACATCATTGTCAAGCAGCATGAGTCACTGTGTCCCAAATCATGAAGTCTGATTCTGTCTTGTTCTGGCAATGATCATTCACCACTCATAAAACCAAGTTATTCTTCTTTTTAGTTCTTTTCTGAATCTATGATTCCTTTTACCTCACCAAGGATTAACCCCAAATAGATTTTTAATCTCCCATTCTATTAGTTCAAGACTCTTTCCTCTCTAGCCAGTCCCACACTGCTGAATTTTGCACATTTTCTCCAATAGCCCTCTATTTCTTTGAAATTATTGGGCAGAATCTGTTACAGAATTGGGCAGAAGGAATTTTGGCTAAATAACTGACATGAATGGAGAACTATGAAGGTCCCTGAGCAACTGCATTAAGAAGATCAAACCTGCTTAGCACAAACCTTAAGACAGCTTACCTTGACTGCTCATGTGCAAAAGGAGTTTTAAGTATTTCAGTTTTCCAATATTATTTCATAAAGTTTTTTTAACCTTATGTTGTATTTCTTTCTTATTTTGTGTTTCAGCTTAATAATTCTCTTTTTGAGGATTTTAGATGGGAGAGGTCTGTGCAAAAATAACCATTTTGCCACATCAATTACATCAAATAATCTGTTTTCAATTTCTTAAGTGATAGATGCAAAACCTTTGTTAAATCAAGATTAGCTGGACATGGCCACATCATAAAAATAAAGGTACTTTCAAAGTAAGCATATTATTAATATAAACAACATAAAATGTCTATTATTTCCCTTTACCAGAGCACTTTCTAACCTACAGTATCTAATCAGCCTTTACTATGTGTGATGTCAAAAACGCTTACTGCACAAGCAGAGATCTGTGTTTCTTTTGCCACAGATAATAAATCTTTAGTGTCTTCTTCTGATACGCATCACTCCACTTGATCTCAAGAGGCACTGTACATCTCTCTTTTTCCTTTCCCCTCTCTGAACAAGGTCACTTTCCAGTGATGATATAAGATATCAAAGAATATGTATAGGGACATTCATTAATTAATATCTACTAGTAATTACTTCCTCAGCAGATCTTTCAGAACACTAAATAAAGATTCTCAAACTAAACACCTGATGTATCCTTAAATATCTACTTCAAAAATATATAGAAGCATCATAATTTTTTGAAACACTTAAGGCACTTGTATGTAGTTTTGTTTAACTATTTGGGGGTAATATATTTGATTGGGGAGTTTCCATAATTATTGGGAAGTTTCATGTATCAAAATGAAATGTGTGAAAATCTAAATTAGGATGTGGAGAACAATTAAGGGACAGAGAAATAAAAATTTATAAAAACATAGAAGTAAAAATAAAAGTAAACATATTTAATAACTGTTTGACCTATTTTTAGTTAGCATTATGAATTTTGAACTTGATTCTCAAAATAAAAGTTAAAGAAATTAATTGTAATTTTGTATTAATCCCATTTCACTTGGCAATAGCCTGGAATTTAGAAGATAATACAATATGGCTAAATGAATCCAAATTGACAATTGTCTTTCCCAATATTTGTTTGCAGATGAAAAATAATTTTCCCAATAAGGAGAAAGAACAAACTAAACATATAATTAAAATTCAATTTATAGGGCTTAAAATTGTTTTTAAAAGAAGCTTAAGGTAGTTATCCTGTGAATTTCATAATATTTTTCTTAAGATTACGGGTATAACATTGTCCTTGGGATGGAAAATGCACAATTACCCTGAAACTATCATAAGTATTTCATTGGGAAGACGGCAAATTGTTTTGAGAATGTAAGTCACATTCCCAAATTAAATCTCATTAAAAAGCAAACACATATGCACATATACAACACACACATATATAAATATTTGTAAATATATGTATATGTTAAACATTATATTTATATATTAAATATATAAGTATATTATAACAAATATATACAAGTAAATATATATATAAATATATATAAAGTATATATGCAAACATATATATGTCCATATATTTGTAGATGTATATGTACATACAATATCATATGCACACAGCATTACATAGTATATAGAGATAGACAAATATTTGTACATTTATAATTGTTTATATTAAATAATCAATTCAGAAATTGACTAATCACTTTTTTTAACTTTTTCATTTCAAATAAAGATGGTTTGTTAAGTTTTATCATCACTTTTAAAAACATTGTCTTTTTGATATTTTATCTATCATTCACTGTATTAGAAAAGTCATAGAAAATAGAAGCCATTCTTCACCATGTAGTTATTATAATATAAACTCACATTTCACGAAATCTTCCCTCAAAATTATTTATAAAGAAAATTATCTAAATACTGTTTTTCCATTTTCAATGAAGACATCATAGAAGTGGAGTTCGGGTCACATAAACAGTAAACTAGGATTGGTGGCTGGGATGTCATTTCTATAATAGTAACAGTAATAATAATAATATTTTGATGATGCATTCTTAAATTTAAGGGAGGCTGCCCTCTAAATGGTTCTTGCACTTGAATGGCTTCTTTTTGAGGAAAAACTGCAGGGCTTATAGTTTATCTCTAAATGTTATTCTATAACAATTTATTAAGCACATGAAAATCTATATCTAAATTTCAGATTTTACATTATTAGATGAGATCTTTACACATACCCGCATTCTATTGCTAGGAGGGTGTCCCAAAGTTTCCCTTTCTAGAAGGATTGGGAAGACTGCTAATACAGAAATATTAAAATTTATTAATTACCATTTTCCCATTAGCTTAGTATTAATGAGCTAGCAATTTTCCAAAGTTAAATGAGATAAGACTTCCTAAGGAGAATTTGTGAAACTGCTTCCTGGATTCTATCCTGGGAACGCAGGGAGAACTTTTAGAGAGAAGAAATAAATAATCACCTAATGAAAAGTTGACATAAAATGGTAAACTTTCCTTATTTGAAAATTAATATGAAGAGAACAAAAGGGGGGTGAGAGAGACACAAAGACAGAGAGAGAGAGACCGAGAGAGACAGAGATAGAGAGAGACAGAAACAAAGAGACAGAGAAAGACAGAGAGAGAGAGAGAGGAGAGAAGTGAGGGAGGGAGAGACAAGAGGAGGGAGAGGAAGAGACAGAGGAAGGACAGAGGGAGAAGGAGAGGGAAAAAGAGAGTTGCCATCTAAAATATGTTGGATCCCACTACCATACTTTGGTAAGAAATGACTTCTGGGAGATATTGATCACAAAATAGTTATGTAAAGGTGTTAAAATATGCACACATTCTTCAAAACGCACATATTTGCTGATTTCAATATATAAATGAATCTACATCAGATTTTCTGTCCTAAATTATTTCATAAAACTACAATTTACAGTTAAGGCACATATTAATTAATTAGAAGCCACTTTTTTTTAAAGATTATTTTCCTAGGCTTTTAGTTCTACCCTTAAATAAGGATTAGAAGACCTTCAACTGCATGACATTGTGAAAAATCAGAAACCCATTTTGTCTTTCTTATTTTACAGAGGAAAATAAATTCACATCTATTAATTGATGTCAACTAAATTTGAGGTTCCAAAATATCTTCTCTATTGAATAAGAATTCTATATTTTTTCAAGGATAGCTACATTTCATAAAGCACTAGACTTGGACACTGGAAAAAAGTAACTTCAAATCTTACCTCAAATATCTAATAATTTGTGAACCTAAGAAAACCATTTAGCTCTTTCAACCTTACTTTCCTTAGCTGTAAAATATAGATGATCCATTCACTTAATAGATTATCACAAGGATCAAATGAGATAACATTTTCATGTTTTGGATGCCTCAAAAAACTATATAAATGCTATTATTATTATTATTAATCTCTAACTTCCAATGTAGCGCAGCCATTTCATTAACATTTTATTTTCTTCCTGTTTTCTCTTCTGTGTAATATCATCTATTAATAAATGTTGTCTCAAGATCTATATTGTAATTTTATCTCAATATCTGAGTAACCATTTTTGGGTTAGGCAGTTGAATTGAGTCATTAATCTTTTGCATACAGGAAATAGGAGGAAATAGGAAAGAAGTGACTAACCAGTTTATTGGGGTTTTTTGAATATGTTTGTACTCTGGCACAGGTACTGAGTAAGCACTTAACAAATACTTACTGATTGATCCAAAGTTGGTTGGGATTTCAGTAGCTACTAGTCTAAGCCCCTTGTGTTACAGAAGAGGAAACTGAGGTACAGGGTGGTAAATGAGCTTATTTCAATAAGCTTTAGAAGGAGGATTTGAATCTGAGTTGTATCAGTCTCTTCTCTGAAATAGTTTTTTTCCACTGTACCATGCTTGTTTGGATGTTTATTTGAAAAAGTGTTTTGACACAAAACCAAATTTATTTTTAAAAAGATCTTTAAAAAGATCCACACAATCAGCCATATTTTTACAATGTAAAAAACAAACAAACAAACAAAAAAAAAAAACCAAAGTTTAACTTTAGGCTCATTTGATTTTTACAAATCAATTTTACAAAAATTACCATAGTCTCTTTTTTTTGGATGGTTCTTGCATAGCATCATGGCTTTCTGACCACAACAGGCAGCCCTCTGGTTTTACATAAGCTATACTTGAGGATGAGAAGAGTGGTTTATTGTATAGTTGAACCAATACTTTGTGCATGCGTGCATGTATGCCTGGGTGGGTGGGTGTGGGTGTGGGTGTGTTTGTGTATAGCTATTACTTTCACATTGCAACTTTCCTCATCATGATTTGGATATATCATAGCTGGGCATAAAAAACTTAATGGAAATTTTGGGGTAATTTTGCAGAAGCCAGAGATAACAGACCAGGAGATGATACAGAAAAAGTTCAGGAACTTAAAAATGCATAAAATATGTGTATAGAATCGTATAATATTAACATATTTTATCTGTAATATTTTATTTCAAACTCTTCTCTAGTACAAAGGGATGTCCAAAAATTTTGTGCAGATTTTCCAGATTAACAGAGGTGTCATACCCCTAACCTCAATGATATAGAAGGAATAACTGCAAATATATGTATATATACATATGTGTATGTGCATATACATATACTCACATATGCACATAACACATATATGCATGTATATTTGAAATGTCATACAACTACTTATGTATGTATGTGTATGAAATGAGAAATCTAGGATATCTATTTATGTCCCTATAGCATCTTTTATACTTCACTGAACCATGAGTAATAGCTCTTATCCTTTAGCACATATCCATATGGTTACTGAGTTTTGTGTTCCTCCTTGTAGCATCCAACACAATGACATGCATATAAGAGAAGTTAAATAAATGTCCTTTAAATTTAAATGAGTTTTCATCTAGACAAGATGAGACTCAAAAGAGCATTAATTTTACAAAGAGATAGGCAATCATTCCATGATTTTGATGTATAGCAGATACCAAAGAGGTAGAAACTGAGATAAATGATGGAACAAATCATCTTTCAGCTTGCAACCCTGCAAAGGGAAGTTAGGCTTGAGATAGGTCATAGTTAAACTGAGATATCAATGGCATGTCACATATTCCTTGTCTCAAGTCTTTCTCCTCTCCCATACATCTTTCACACAGGTGCCAAAGAAACATTATAGAGCACAATCTGATCATGTCATTTCTTTGCTCAATAAAATTCATGAGGTCTTTCTCTAATATCCTCAACTGCAATACTTCTCACACCTAAATTCCCATTATATTATTTTAATATTCATTTATATATGTGAACATAGTCTTCCCTGACAAGACTATAAGCTTTATGAAATTAAGAAATGTTTGATTTTTGTTATTATATCCATGTCTATGACAATTCATATGAGACACTTAATAAATAACTCTTGATTGATTTAACATTTGAATACAGTTGTTTGATTCCAAAATATTTAAATAGAAATTCAACATGAATCAGAACAGGAAATTACTAACAAGCTGTGAATGAATATAGGCATTTTTTGAAGTTGGAAATAAATTTGTCTTTTTCTTACTTTAAATGTTTCCAAAAATTCATTTCTTAGAAAACATCACTTCAAAAAAATTACTGAAAATAAATCCATGTAAATTATCAGAATGCCTGTACAGCTAGGTCCTGAATAGTGTGAATAATGAATCCTATCATATGATTACATATATTCAGATTCATTGAAAGTTGAATTAATTGAAACTATTAAAAGTTATAATTACATAAAATAAAGTAATTGGTTTTGGCTCAATATATATACACAGTGTGAATATACCATGTGAATTCGAATTATGCACCATTTCATGGGATTCATTATTCAAACTAATTGGAACCCATCTATGCAATATCAACAAACCCAGAAGAAAGATATAGAAAGAGAAATTCTACCCAAAATAATTGCAGAATATATACATGTACACACAAGTATACACATAAACACACACACACACACACACTCTATGAATCCAACTACAAAACAATCTTGAGAAAAAGAAAGACCTGCATAAATAATGAGAGAAACAAATTGCTCATGGGTAGGTTGAGCTAATATAATAAAAATGACATTGCTATCTGAATTAATTCACTTATCTGTGCCTTGCTAAATAAACTATCAAAATTATATATAGAATCTGAAAAAAATAATCATTAAATTCATATGGTAGAATAAAATATCAGTAATCATAGGAAGGAGGGAATCTTCTAGCAGTACCAGATCACAAACTATAATATATAGCAGTAAACATCAACATTAGTTGTTACTAGTTAAAATACAAGAGTGGTCAAATAATGGAACAGATTAATCACATAGAAACAAATGAACATAGTAGCATCAAGGTCACCAATTATTGTGGTAAGGACTCAATATTTGGAACAAACATGCAAACTTCTGTGGAAATTCTAAAGCAATCTGTCTGAAATTAGGTACAGACCAAACAAAGTAAGCTCCAAATGGATATACAACTTTTTATATCTATATTTTAAAAATCACATGATAAATGAGTTACATGAGCAAAAAAGAAATTAACTTTAAGATCTATGGAGAGGGAAGAATTCATGACCACATATGGAATGGAAAGGATTTAATTATATTAAATTAATAAGCTTTTGCACAAATAAAATTAATGTAATTAAAAACTGAAAGGAAAAATGTTGCCTGGGAAGAAGGAGAAGGATTTTACACCGAATTTCTCTGATACCTTCTTCATTTCTCTGATACATAAGAAAATTATTCAAAATTATAAGAGAATAAGAACTACAAAGATAAATAAGAAAATCCAATATATTTATAGCCATATGAAAAAATTCTCCAATTATCATTTCAAACCCATCAGACTGGAAAATCTGACAGGAAAATGACAAATGTTTGAGGGGCTTTAAAAAAACTGACATACTAATGCCCTGTTGGTGAACATCTGTGTTTGACAACTTTATTCTTACTTTAAAAACAGATATAGATAGATATAACTATCTATCTATCTATCTATACCTATATCTTTCTTGCTAGTTGGCTGTTTATTTATTTATACACTTCCTGCTCATGCCAAGTCAATCATTTGTGTCATCTGGATAGTTGGGCTTAGGACAACTTCATGAAGTGACTAGCACATATGTATCTTTTTTTTTTTTTGTGTAACTGTATATTTTGAAAAGCCCATTTTATTTGATTTTGTTAATCTCAATATTACTTTTTTCTAATAGCTTGGGGGGAGGATTCTGGGAAGATGGCAGAGTAGGTTTGTAAATTTCAAGTTCTCCAGACTTCCCCCACAAATAGAACAAATTTGCTCCTTAGGGTGAACACAGACTCAAAAATCAAGAAGACTTGGAGTAGTATGGGGTCCTCCAGATTCAACCTGAGAAGATCTGAAGAAAAGGGTCAGGATTAACTTTTGTGAAGTGCTAACACTTCTGGGCTAGTTCTTCAGAAACACCAAGTCGGGAGACCTGAGGCTAGTTGGGTGTGGCTGGAGCCTCAGAAGGAACCACAGAAACTTTTACTTTCTGGATTGTTTATTAAATTGGGGTTTGAATCCAGGAGCTCCAGACCCAGCTGTGCTGCAGAGCCACAGCCCATAGTAAGAAGAAACTAGGATACCTAGTGAGTGTAGGGGGTAGGGGTGGGGATGGGGATGGAGAAAGCAGGGACTCTGCTGGCTGTGGGCACTTGCTGGAGGGTGGAATTCTTGGTTTGGAATTCCTGGTCAGAGGGGAGAGCTGAAGTGAAGCCAGATACACCACCCTCCCCCCAACCCTAAGATTAGAGGTACTTAGACTAATACTTATTTTAAAAAATGAACTGGCAAAGAACCCACAATAGAAACATACTATGGGAACAGAGAAGACCACAGGTTTCATCTTCAGAGGAAGACACTGAAGTAAAAAGAGCTTTTACCTCAAAGAGTAACATGAAACGGCTCCTTGCCCAGAGAGAATTTACAGAACCCCCCCCAAAAAAATTTAAAACTCAAATGAAAAGTACTGAGGAAAAAACTAAAAAAAAAACTAAATAAATACAACCATCCAAGAAAAACAAGAAGATTATGAAAAAAAAAAAGTTAACTAGAAAAGGAGATACAAAGTCTCAAAGATTAAAAATAACTCTTTGAAAATTGGGCAAGGGGAAGCCAGTGAAACTATGAGAGACCAGGAGATAACAAAATAGATTATAAAGAATGAAAAAACAGAACAGAATGTGAAACATCCTATTAAAAAAAAAAGATCTAGAGAACAGATCAAGATAAGAATAATTGGATTGCCTGAAAGTTGTGACCAAAAATGGGATCTTGACACAGTAATTCAGGAAATAATCTAAGAAAATTGTCCTGGAGTAATAGAACATGCGGAGAAAGTAGAAATAGTAAAAAGCCATCATCTCAACAAGCTCCTTTGTGGAAAACACATAAGAATATTATTGCCAAATTTTGAAACCCCCAGATCAAAGAGAACATCTTGCAAGAAATAAGGAAAAACAAACAAACAAACAAACAAAAAATTCAAATATACTGGAGCTACAATTAGAATTGTACAAGACTTATTAGCAACCACAATAAAAGATCACAGGTCCTGGAATCATATCAATTGACAATCCAACTAGGCCCATGGCCAAAAATATTATATCCAGCAAAATTATCTATAGTATTGAATGGGAAAAGAAAAGGACATTGAATGAACTTGCAGATTTTCGGGACTTTTTATCCACCAAATCTGAACTTAAATAGAAAATTTAACATATAAGAAGAGCCAATATCAAAGATCAATTTTAAGGAACTCAATATAGATAATTTTTTTTACCATGGGAAATTTATAGGCTAAGCTTAAGATTGACATAAACAATTCGATAGCTCAAAAGAAAGACTGGAACAGAATTAAGGTAAAAGTAGTAATTATGTCATAAAAATGAGATGTAGAGAAAGAATAGACACAGAAGCTTTAGAGGGGAGAGGAGGGCTCCTAGTTCTGAAAACTTACTTTGGGAATGGGCTAGCCAGGCAACACTACATATATACTATGAAGGGTATGGCACTCTCCAAAATCTATTAAGAAATAAGGGAGGAGAGATGGGTGGACAGGGAAGCAAAGGGTGAGGGAAGAAAACAAGGAAGGATACATAAGTAAGGGAGGGTTAAGAAATAGTGAGGCAAGTTAGGAGCAAAATTAAAGCAAAAGGTCAACAAGAATAGGAAAGATATGTGTGTGTATCTATGTGTGTGGGGTGAGGATGTATGTATATATATCTACATATAAATAAATTATATATAAATATACCCTTCCTTAATAGCCTTGTGTGTTGTGTGTATGTATGTGTGTGTATATACACACTTAATTATATACTTGGGGATAGTGGGGGGGATGAAAGAGGGAAAAATAATAAAGTAAAAAAAGATGTGCAGCAGAGAACAAAAGAACAATTTACAAGGAAGTAAAGAACAGATGGACACTCAGAAATATAATTTCTTCTGCTAATATATATGCTTTCTTGAACTGGTATTTCTTATTATATATTTTGAATCCTCCCTGATTCTGAGCACTTGACAATGTTCTCTTTTCTTTTGCTTCATTTTATTTTGTATTCCTTTTCTATTTTTCTTTTTTTCTTATTCTGTTTCTTTAAATAAAATAAATTTGGAAAAAATAGCTTCACCAAAATAATTGGGATAGTATAAATAAAGTTGTTTTTTGGTCATTTTCAACGTCTGACTCTGTCACTCTTTTTGGTGTATTCTTGGCAAAGATAGTGGAGTGGTTTGCCTTTTCCTTCTCCAGCTCATTTTGCAGATAGAGAGTTAAGGCAAACGGGGTAAAGTGACTGTCTCAGGATTACACAGCTAGCAAGTTTCCAAGACCTAATTTGAATTCACAAAATAAGTGTTCCTTATTCCAGTGCCTGACTATGCTCTATCCACTGCACCACACAGTTACACTAAAGTGGCAATGAAAAAAAAACAAAAATGGCTTACTATATCAGCTCTGCCGTCAACTACTCACAGTAGTAATTTGGAATGGAGAACTTGATTATCTTGAAAAAGTCATTTAATCTCTCTCAGCTTCATTCTCCATATCTAAAAGCTATTATACAACATAAAGGAACCAAGAATTATCATTAAATATGGCACAGAAACATTTAGGAAAATACTTATTCATGGAGCCTCCCAACAAGAGAACTTTTACATTCTTTTATTAAACACTCTATATAATTTTGAGGTCTGAAACAATTTGGATTCTTGCCTACATTTGAAAGTAATCTCTCCTTCCTCAATTTTTCTTATACCCTTGTTTAGACTTTTCTGCTTTTATTCCATTTTGCCTTCAGAGTCCTCAAACTACACTTTGGCACAGCTTTTATGAATAAGGTTATAGAATTCTCTTTCTAAAATCTGATCTAGCCATTCTTGCCATTTTTTGACTTATTAACCTTCCTTCTTCAGCTGGGTATGTATTTTCATACTTTTATTAATATATGGTTTTAATATTTATACCTTAATGTGGGGGTCATTAGTTCAATGAGCAAGGACAACATTTAACTGTTGTTCCATTTAGCATTCAGGACAGAATATGCTTTCTTAAATCATAGAATCTTAAAAATAATAATTTTATAAATTGTATTTTCAAAGTAAAGGAGAGTTATATGATGACCTTAGTATATATCACCTTAACACAAGATATAGAATTCTTTAATCACAATAAAAAGAGAGACAAAGATGGAAAGACAGGAGACACAGGAGGCTACAAACTAGATGATGCATCAGTGGTCAACATTGTTTAGTACACTATCACATGTCACTTGGATGTCTGGGCTGACTAAGAGAAGGATGTTTGTTAAATAGAGGATGACAGGTAGTAATTATTCTAATACAGTACATTGTACACTAAACAAGGATGGCTGGGATGAAGTGTCAAATGCAGGTCATTAATACTGACAAGAGCTGGAGTCAGCTCTAACAGCTGTCTACCTCCCAGGTGGGCTGACCTCCCACTGCCATAATCCTTCTCAATGGAGCCTAAATGGTATACCTAGCTCAGTCTTGATAGAGCACAGTAAAAAAGGCATAAGCTCTAAAATAATATCCAAAGCAATATGAATCATAAAGCTTCCATGTTTTTGTTTTATTTTATTTAATAATTTACTTTCTGAAGGTAATGTGTGTATATACACACACATATATACATATATATGTATATTTGAAGCCATTTATTTGATAAACTGGTTAGATTCAGTCTAAAATGGCTTTCACAGAAAACTGTGCAAAACATTTTGCTAAAAGTACAGAAAACTAAAAAAAAGCAGTTCAATATTGACAAAATATATTAGATTGTAGAAAAAATACAATGGCTACTATATAAGTTCTGCCCTTTAACTATAAACTGTTGTATTTGGAAAGAAAACTTGATTATCTTGGAAAAGTCATTTAATCTCTCTCAGCTTTATTCTTCATACCTATCACTAACTTGTAATTTCTGTCTTTTCTTGATTCATTATATTATTGTGTGGATTACTTCAAGGCCCATATTAAATATCTGAATAAAGCAATTCTAAAACCCACTAATCCCTATAAAAATGTCAGCTATTATCAACTAATGCTACAAAGATTCTTGTATGATAACACCCGACTGCAAATACCATCATTTTATTATTTGTTCATTTCTTGTAGCATAAAAGGAATTCAAATTATCTTTTAGAAAAAGAAACAAAAAAGCTTTATTTCATATATATGTCTATGTATATGTGTATGTATATATGTATACATATATCCAAATACAATGTATGTATATATACAAATATATGTAATATTTCTAAAAAATTCAGAAGTATCATTGACTTCATGCTTTATCACTTCCTTTTCTGTGGCTAGTATAATCATTAGAAACTGACTGTTTTTGTTTTGTTTTGTTTTGTTTTGTTTTGTTTTTTTCCCTGATGTCTTAGTTACTATAATGGTAAATTTTTTTGAGAGGCAGTATGGTGCAGGGCTAGAGTGCACAATATAAAATCTTACACTTTGTTTCCAAAGATCTATTTCCAAGTATATGATAAAGGAAGACCAACTTAGACAAAAGTTTGGTCTTTAAAAATGATTTGGGAACTTCAGCACATTACAAGTTCAATATGAGACTAAAGAGTGACCTTACATGGTATTGGTGTTTCTACTACCTTCCTTATTCCTCTACAAAACCTCTAGAGTTTATACAAACTCTTCACAATCTTAAATAAAACTATTAGATTTTCTACAATTGCACTAATTTCTCTCTCTCTCTCTTTTTTGCTTTTTGCTGAGGCAACTG
Organism: Myrmecobius fasciatus; assembly: GCA_023553655.1. Lineage (NCBI taxonomy): Eukaryota > Metazoa > Chordata > Mammalia > Dasyuromorphia > Myrmecobiidae > Myrmecobius > Myrmecobius fasciatus. The sequence continues at coordinate 116,139 of JAJPUD010005755.1, forward strand.
GGGTTAAGTGACTTGCCCAGGGTCACACAGCTAGGAAGTGTCTGAGATCAGATTTGAACTCAGGTCTTCCTGGCTTCAGGGCTGGTGCTCTATCCACTTCGCCACTTAGCTGCCCCAATTGCACTAATTTCAATTTTAATATATTTTGCCCCCTGAAATGATTGGTTTACTTCTTAAAATTTTTAAAGTTGGAGCCAAATTAATTAACTAAAAATTGTAAACCAGTGGTTCTCAAAAGTATGGTCTATGCAACCTTTGGAGAACTCAAGACCTTTCAGGGGATCTGCAAAGTCAAATGTATTTTTAACAAATTAAGATAATACTTCCACTTATTTACCCACTAAAATACTCCTCCCTTTTCCAACTACATATATGTGTAAGCCTGAAATTGTTTATATGCTTAAAACAAAATAACATATTGTAACAGATTGAATGGAGGAGCAGATAGAAGATTCAATCTGTTTTTTATTAGATATTTAAGTTATTTGCAAAAATAAGTAAAACAATGCTACTTTGTTCACTAATTTTTTTGTGTTGGAAAAGTTACCTTTCATGAATACAGTAACCAATAATGGACTTTTCTAAAGATACTGTCTATAATGAATAGTTCAGTTCAAGGAAGGCCAACATGGTGTATTGAACAGAGACCATGTTTTGGAGTCAAGATGACCTGGATTCAATCTCTACCTTTAATGCATTCTGATTATTTGATCTTGGGCAAGTCATTTTTCCTTTAAGTGCTTTAGGCAATTCTCTAAACATAAGAGTGTACTGGAGACCTACCAGTCCCTACCTGTAATGTGGTTGAAATTAGGAAACGTAATTGTTTATGAATATGACTTTGTTCCTAAATTATTTTAAATTTCATTCTGCGTATTAATCATAGAAACAGTTACTCCCCTTCACCCTCACCCCCACCTCTCCAACACACACATACAACAGAGTTTATATGGCCAAATCCAGGACCTAATCACAATCAGTCAAAAAACATTTGTTAAACATTTACTATGTATCAATCACAATGCTAAGCACTGGAAATACAAAGGAAGGAGAGGAGGAAAACAGTTACAGTATCCAAAGAGTATGTGTTTTACTGAGGGAATCATTAAAATGTCTATGTATGTGGCAACATCATTATTATACCACAATCAATTGTGATGAATGTGACTTTCCAACAATGAGATGATTGTTGCCAGCTGCAATGATCTTGTGATGATGAAGAGAGCCATCTACACCCAGAGAGAAGACTGTGGGAACTCAGTGTGGATCACAACATAACATTCTTACAATTTTATGTTGTTTGCTTGCATTTTGTTTTCTTACTCATTTTCTTTCCTTTTTGATCTGATTTTTCTTGTGCAGCAAGAGAACTGTACAAATATGTCTACACATATTGGATTTAACATATATTTTAACATGTATAAAAAAAGTCTATGTATGTGTAACATATATTCAATGCAAATGGAAGATAATTTCAAAGAGGAATTAGCAGCTGAGGAGACTAGGAGAGGATTCTTGAAAGCAGTAGGATTTGATTTCAGTTATAAAAGAAGTCAAGAAAAATAAGTATCGGTGAGAGGGCAAAGCATTCTGGGCACAGGGAGACAAGAGGTGAAGCATTTTTTGGGGGAACAGCAAGTAAATCAAAATAGCTAGAAGTTTATATATATATGGATGACAGTAAATGGGCCAGGTTATAAAATGTTTCAATGGCAAACACAAGATTTTACATTTTATCCTAGAGATGACAGGAAACCATTATAATTCATTGAGTAGGGGATGACATGGTAAGAGTTACAGCAAAGAAAATCACATTGGCTGCTAAGTGGAGGATGAATTTATTAGGGGAAGATGAAGCAGAGATGAAGAAGGCTAACTGGTAGTTTAAGTTGGAGCTAATGAGGCTCTGAACTAAAGTGATAGTTGCATATGTGGAGAGAAAGGGAAATTTAGAGGAGATGTAAAAGTAGAAATAACTTTGGAATGAGCTATCATAGCAAAATATTTTTATGTTTTCATCTGTTGATGAGAGTCTTTTGAGATCTCATGTCTATGTGTTTTCCAAATAGGAGTAAGTATATATGTGTGTGTGTGTGTGCTGAAAAATCTTGAACTTACTATATTAAATGTAAAAATGAGTAATTGTTCATGCCAAACATTAAAAAGTAAACTTAAAGAAGCTTTATCCCCTTTACTTTCTGACTCCAGAAACACTATGTTTATGATAAACAGGATTATTAAAATGCTATCCATATCAATTTTCATTAACATAGGGGAAAGATAACTGGAAGAGTATTTTTAGGAATTTGTTTAGAACTGTTTTGGTTAATAGTCATCTTCTATTAGATCACAAAGGAAACTTGACACATATAATTACGTGCATTACATACCAACATGGGAATGTAAAACAGATTGGAAAAATAATAAATTCAAAAATACATTTTTCTAAAGCTTGAAATAACAATAGAAATACTCTGAAAACTACATTTTTAGGTGTATAAGTTAAATGTATTCTAATCTAAAAACAATGCCAATTCCACAGTTGATACAATAGCTGTGAAAGCAGTTTTATTTATAGAATATTGTCTTGAATTTTTGTCACAGTGTCTGTCTCTTCACAGGTAAATTTTCTTAATTGCTGGCCTTACCTATTAAGAAGAATGTATTTTCAAAAGTTAAATATAATCAGTCACTAATGGATATAACACTGTCAGCAATTTTACGATATTTATCTCTCACATTTAAGTCCTTTTCATTTATCTGAAGGAAGAAATTGTTTCTAATTCATTAGCAACTTCTATTTCCTTTTCTCCTTAATATACTATGGCTGCCATTTCACTACTTAATGAATAAGATTCTGTGTTGGAACTGACTCAAGTCAGTACCCTGGTAGTTTATGTTTAATAGTGGAACAACATGAGATATTAGTAGATCAATCACAAGTTAAAAAGAGCTACAGCAGAAGAAATATATTCAACAAGGACAGACATTAAGAAAGCTTTCTTGCTTGAAATGGCAATCCTGATCTATCCGCCAAATATCAGAGCTCCTGAAGTTAATGGTGACTGTTTGGTACTCAGGAAAACAGGAATTGAATCAATAGCCTGAGATGTAGTTCCATGAACCAGCCACATCTAGAGCCTTTTAAGGAAATATGAATTTGCATGGGGAGATGGAGGATGACTATTACAAATCATTAAGTGATCTGAAACAAATGCCAAATTATATAGCTATCTGAAGGAGGTGAGTTATTTAGCTAAAAATGTTCTAAGAAATGGCACAGCAAGTTTTTGAAGCAGTCACTTTCTTAATCTTTCTCATTTTCACTTCCTATTTCAAAAGCACTGAGTATATCCATCTTTTAGTAGATTTCAATATTTGTTAACTAGATGCCAATTTAATTGAGGTAAAGTACCCCAATTCTAAATTTTAAATAGAGTATTATAATAAATTAAAACCATATATTACAACCACTTTTAGAGATTCATTTGAGTTTATGATGTTCATTATCAAACAATGATACTTGAATCAATATTTTTTTCTTAATGTATTAGAGAATTAATTTTAGTCTTTAAAATAAACATGATGAGCTTTAAAATATATACATTCCAAAATAAACTAACATTTAAATGAAAAGAATGTGTATTTGTCTAATACACATATACAAGTTGAAAATCAATTTTAGAAAGAAAAAAGGGAGAGTGTTCTCCCTTTTTTGTGTATATTTGTGTATATTATCATCTCTCTCTCTGTATATATATATACATATATATATATTGATAGGAAGTCACATTAATATATTATTTGTAATTAAAATAGATTTTATTTTTAAATCCTATTAAAGCATAATCATTAAAAAGTGACCCACATCAAAAGGCAGTAGCTCCTATGTTAAAATTTGACATGTTCCATTATCTCACATTTATCTTTTTTTTCCTTATAGAAGGCAATAAAAAGATAGATTTTATAAGGATAAAAAAATTTACAGATTTAAACATACTGGTTTAGATAGACTATAATCATTTTTCCATCTAATTTTAGTCACCATCAATCTATATTAATTTTTAAAAGACTTTTTCAAATGGTATTGATAAGATATTAATTAATGGTTCAGGGTTAAGACACTTATACAGTTATTCAAATACCATTTGAAGTACTGTTGAGTGTCTGCAGCAATTTCAGAATCTTAGGGTTCTGGAGATGGAAAATGGAAAATTGCAAAATATTTAGTTTAATCCCTTCACTTTATTTTACAGATCAGGAAAGTGAGGCCCAATGACTTGCCCCTAGGTCATAAACTAGCAAAGGCAGTATTTGAACCAGGTCTTTCTTATTTCTAAGAAGACTAATAACATCTTGACTGAAATTTGAGAATCATCCTTGAATCTTCACCCACTATCATCTATCTCAAATGTTTCATCAAATTCAGTCTTGATGAAGCTACTTCCACATAATCTTTCATATCTATCCCCTCTCTATTATAGTTCAGGCCCTCATGAAACCTCACCAGGTCTATGGTAATAAAAAAACCCAATTAATCTCCCTACTTTTCAGATGATCCTCCTGATATCTGCCCAAATGATATTCCTAAAACACTATTTTGATACTCTCTTTCTACTTCAGAACCTTCAGGGAGTCCTTCCTGCTTCTTAAATGAAATACTCTTTGTAAGGAACTTGGCCCAGTGCCTGACACATAGTAAGCACTATATATATAAATTATTCTGGGGGGAAATGCAAACTTTTTTTTACTTAGTGTCTTTAAATTCTTTTAAAATATATCTCCAACCTATAATTTTCGAGAGATTTAGATTCTCTCTCCAAAATTACTCCATGTTTCATGTAAATTAGGCTACTTCCTGCCATAGGTGCATGGCATTCAATTTCCTGCCTTTGTCCTTTGGCAAAGTCAGATCTACATAACTTGAATCATCTTCCTCCTTGTCTTTGTCTCTGGAAATTTTCAGGTTCCTTCAAGGATCAGTTCAAATGGCAACTCCAACATAAGAACCTATCCTGATCCTTCTAGCCAGTCAGTCAATCAGTTAATTAATATTTAATATTTAAAGTCATGTTATGTGCCAGCACTGCATAAAATTCTGAGGATATAAAGAAAGACAAAAACTTCATCTACCCTTAAGGAAGAGGTAACATATTCTAAGGGAAGACAACATGCATGTAATTAGGTAGAATGTGTGCATATATTAAACACACTATACACATTATATATTTACTATTATACAAAACAATATATTCTTAATATGATTATGTAAACATATATATGTATGTTGTATGTTTTTATACTTATATTAAGAGCATCATTTCACATACATGGGTACACATACACATGTATGTCTTTGTATAATCATATGCACACATGTATACATACATATCTTTACACATCCACATGGATATACATATCTAAACAGATGGAAGGCAAGAAGGTTGTGAGGGAGCAGATAAAGATTTTGATCCTTGCAGAAGGTGGGGTTTAAATGACACATGAAGGCAAATCAAGAAGGAAAATCAAGAGGTGAAAGAGAGAAGGGAGAACATTCCAGGTGTGGAAGATGGTGAAAAGTCAGGAGATGTATCTCATCTGAGGAACAGAAAAAAGGGTAGCATGGCTGGCTAGGAGACTACATGGGGAGAAGTTACAGGTAAGAAAATCAGAAAACTAGGAAGGGGCCAAGTAGTTAAGGGCTTTAAATGCCAAATAGAGAGATTTTCATATTTGATCCTGAAGTTACCAGAAATCCACTGAAGTTTATTGAGGAGAAGGATGATTATGACATGGTCAGCCATACACTGAAGGAAAATCATTTTGACAGCAGAGTGGAGGATGGAGCAGACTGGGGAAGAGGCTTAAGGAAGAGAAACCAACCAGAAGGTTATTGTAATTAATCTAGACAAATAATGATGAGGGTGCACACTATTATGAGTGGAAAAATAGGGACTTATCTGAGAGAAGTTGTGAAGGTAAATATTACAAGATATGGCAACAGTTTTGATATGTGGAGTGAGAACAAGTGATGAATAGTGCCTTGGACAATAATAGGAAAGTTAGGAAGAGGGATAGTTTTTTGGGGAAAAGAGAATGAATTCTCTAGGGCAAAAAAAATTAGAGATCAAGATGGCTATAGGACCTCCAATTTTAAGTGTCTAAAAGACCTGACAAGAATTCAAAAAATTTGTTGCTATGGTTTAGTTTCAGTCATATCTGGCTCTTCCTGATATCACTGCTCCTTTTCAGATATGGAGGTTGAAGAGCAACAACAATAACAAACACCTGGATTATTCACGTTTTATCTCCTCTGTTCCTATCCATTTTCTGCTTAATGGAGCTACAACAATTCATGCAAATAACCTAAGTCTAAAAACTTTTGTTGTCTAATATCAACATAGGTCCTTATCACAGAAAAGCAAAACTTTTACTCCTTTGTAGTTCATTTTCTATACTATTTTCCATAAAAGCTGTTTCGAATTTTCTATCTCCTTCCCCTCAATTTTCATCTCTTTCTCCTTACCATCTCATCTAAGGATATCTTATCTGTTGAGAAAATTGAAATCTGACATAAGCTCAGTTATCTTTACTTCTTTTCAGATCACAAAACTTTGACATCATTCCTGCTTCTCCTTTTCAATTGCCCCTAATAATAAGGTGGCCTTTCTCTTAGCCAAGATTAAACCTTCTGGAATGTTCTTGATTACATCCCTTCTTGCTTACTCTAGCAAATTACCATCTTGATTCTCCCTCTTTCTTCAATCTTTGATGTTTCCTTGCAATTTTGGTTCTTCTCTACTAGCTTCAAAATTCCATTTCCCCATATTTTAAAAAAACCCTCACTAGACTCTGCCATCCTCTCTAGTTATCATCTAATATTTTCCTTTCTTATTAAAGCTTTTTATTTTCAAAACATATGCATAGATAATTTTCAACATTCACTTTTGCAAAACCTTATGTTCCAGATTTTTTTCTTTCCCTTCTCCCTACCCTTTCCCCTAGACAGCAAGTAATCCAATATGTACAATTCTTCTATACATATTTCCCACAATTATCATTAACCTAATTTTTTCCCCTTCTCCATTAAACTCCAAGAGAAAGCTAGGATTTGCTTCCCTCTTTAAACTTACTCTTCAGTATTTTGGAATCTGGCCTCTAACTTCATCACTTCAATGAAATTGATATCTCTATGGTGATTGATGATCTCTTATTCACAAATCTAATGAGTTTTTAGTTTTCATACTCTCAGTTACAAAATTTTTGTGGCACTAGTTTCTCTTGGTTTTCCTCCCATCAATCTGATTGTTCTTTGTTGACTTTTCTGACTCTATATCTATATCATGTGTTACTGAAGATGTACCTCCAAGGATCCATTTTGGGTCCCCCTTTCTCTATATATTCTTTCTGTTGGGGATTGCACTGGCTTCTACTGATTTTATTATCATCTGTATGGAAATTATTCATAGATCTCTGTCTATCCAGCTGACGCATTTCATTGGAAAATGGTCATTGCAAATGGTATTCACTATAGACATCATAAACTCAACTTATTCAAATCATAACTCAGTATCTTTCCCATTTACAAATATTCAATATATCTATCAAGGGCACAATCATTCCTCCCAGTCTCTAAGAACCTTCATAATTTTGACCCTTCATTCTCCTTCACCCCATTTAATCAACCAGTTGTCAAATTTTGCCATTTCTGCAACCACAATGCATCTCACATCTACCCCTTCTCACTATTCACAGCAATCATCACAAGTCAGATCTCATCACTTCTTACCAAGAGCCTACTAACTGATTTTCCTCCCTCATGTTTCACCCCAGGAAAATCCTTTCCCCAAACAGCTGCAAAAATTATTTCCTTCAAGGATAGATATCTGACCATGTCACTCCTCAATGGCTTCCATACTTCTAGGATAAAATTCAATCTCTTCTGCTTGGCTTTTAAAGTCTTTGACATTCTAGTCCCAAACTGATCTTTCAAGTCTCAGAATATATTATTCCTCTTTCGTATACTATGGTCAAGCCAAAATGTCTTTCTCTCTATTTTTTACACAAAGCACTCCATCTCTCTTGTTTATAACTTCTCACTCCCATACTCATGCCAAAAATGTACCACTTCCTCACCTCCATTTGAAAGAAACTCCTCACTTTCTTTCAAGACTCAGTTTACCTACCACTATCTGCATGAAGTTGTCCCTGAACCCTCTAATTGATAGTGCTTTCCCCTCAGCTACTTTGTATTAATTTTTTTTATCATATCCTTTATTTATTTATATTTGTATATACTATCTGCTCTGTAAGAATTCCTTGAGAGAATAGATTGATTCATTTCATTTTGGCTTTACTATTCTAGTACATGGACATATGAGGTACTCAATAAATTCTGACTGATTGATTTTTACATTCAAAGACTTTCTAAGATGTTCCCTCCCTTGATGAACCATCAGATAAGTTTCTAAACCTAAAAAACACAACTAATGTCTTTAAATTGGTGTTTCATATTAAAAATCATGTTGTAAATAAATTTATCAATGAGGATTAACCCAATAAGACTAAGTAGCACGATCCCATTACATAGAAATATACAATGAGAAATTAAAAGTAAATTCTTAAAATAAAGGCTCTCATTTCATGATGTAATCTAAATCTGAATGAACAAGGCTAACTAGAAATATAGTCATGGATTTTCAATCTAATGCCATAGTTTAAAACTCCACATTTACAGAAACACTCCTTTCCTCCCATCAATTGTGTGCTCTCTCTCTGTCTCTCTGTCTCTGTCTCTGTCTCTGTCTCTCTCTCTCTCTGTCTCTGTCTCTCTGTCTCTGTCTCTGTCTCTGTCTCTGTCTCTCTCTCTCTCTCTCTCTCTCTCTCTCTCTCTCTCTCTCTTTCTCTCTCTCCCCTTCTCCCCCCATCCACCCCTTGTAACATGTTCAGTTCATAAACTCACATTTCGTCTTGAGTAAAGTATTTTGTATTCAGGTAAACATGAAGATAATATTATCAAGATTTACTGCTATTGCTCTACGCAGGGATCTTATTTGAATTTATTGTTACTTGTCTGTCTATCCTAACTGTCCTACAAGTAACTGTCAAAAGGTGAAGGACTGAATATTAACTCAGAGAAATGTTTGAAAGATGCAAATGAAAATATTTATGTATGATACATACATATACAAAAAACTATCTGCTATCTTTACATGCTAACTTTCCTATCCCATAAAAGAGAATCTGATTTTCATGTATGAACTGTATGAACATTAAGAGTTTAACTTCATAATTAATAACCAAGATTTTAAAATCTTGGTAACTAACATCAATTCCTTTTTCCTGTTTTGTCCATTTTAACAACACTCCTGTTTTTCCTTCCTACAACATTTGATAGCTTTCTTTTCATCCTAATCTTAAGAAATAAAAACCTGAGGTTGTGAAGCTTTAATCCTATTATCTGAGGCCTTCTCTGTCTGAAAAAGCTGACAGATTAACATAGGGAACATTATCAAATTTACTACCAGTTTCTTGGACAGCTGCCCTACTTTAAGCAGTTAATGGAAAAGGAAGTAATCTGGTTAAGAGTATAGGCCTAGTCCATAAATCTGGATGCAGAAGACAGTTAAATCTGACATTTCTTCTGAAGAAAAACAACTGAATTAAAATGTCACCTCTCTGCTTGCTAGTTCTTAAAGCTAGCCAGAATTTCTGTAAGCCAGACTAATAAAAGACTTGCTATTAATGTAAGTCACATTAGACCTCCACAATCCATGGCCAATTTGAAGTAGACGGAATCACAATCTGCCTGAGATTGCTGAGGCCTAGGTTATACAAAATGCTTCTATTCTTGAAAGCCTTTTCCATCCAAGGTAAAACAAACATAAGATCAAAATGTTCTCTAAGTAATAACCAAAATAGGAATACAAAGGAAAATACAATAAGTTAATAAGTGAATAAAATAACTTAAGATCTTAAAAAATTGAGCTCTTTAAAAAATTAAACATCTTCCCTTCTACTTTTGTTTAGAATTGAATCTAAAAATACATAATATATTTAAGATCTATAACAACAGTAAACAAAAATCCATTGACTATACCAAATGGGTAAGTTTTCTATCTCTATTATCAATCACTAATTCTATCTCAGGAGACACAATTGAATCTGCAAATAAAAAATGAAAGTTTATTTGATAATTGTTTTGTTTTAATCATCAGTTTCTCACCTGTAGTCCCTTAAATTTACTTTTTATATCTTTTATCTAATTTCTATATACACATATTTTCCCTTGATAAAATATAAATTCCCTAAGAAAAAGGTCTGTTCTAAGTTTATTGTGGAAACTCCAGCACCCAGCATGATGGCTGGATGATAAGGTACCATGACCCAGTATGTAAATAAGATAAACTCAAATGCCTTTATACAGGAAAAAGGTATAGTTGCAAAACAAACAAACCATAAAGTACGTTTGAGGTGACACAGACTATTTGTCAATGTTTTGTACATGTTTTTATTTACTTTTCTGTGGACATGTTATTTCACAATAGATTTTAAGTTCCTTCAAGGAATTTAGTGTTTTGTTTTGGTCTTTGTGTTGGCTCAGCAGGTAAAAACAAAAAAAACAAAACAAAACAAAACAACAACAACAAAAACTGATCAGGTAAATCTCATTAACTTTCTTCTGCCTTTCCATTATATAGTTCCATTAAAAGTGAGTGGCTGCAAAGAACAGCAGAACTGCTCAAACAATTAAGATTAAGTTGGGAGTCCCAGTTATAGTCTTTCTTTTGAGATAGAAGAGAATCCGAACTTATATGTTCTACTCCTGAACCCTGAGTTCCTCTTTTGTTTTTGTTCAGTAGTTTTTCAATCATGCCCAATTTTTCATGACCCCATTTGGGGTTTACTTAGCAAAGACACTGGGGGGGTTTGCCATTTCCTTCTCCAGCTCATTTACAGATGAAGAACTAAGGCAAACAGGGCTAAGTGATTTGCCTATGGTCACACAGCTAGTAAGTGTCTGAGGCCAGATTTGAATTCAGAAAGATGAGTCTTCCCGATTCCAGACCCTGGGCTCTATCCACTGTGCCACTTAGCTGTTCCTACTATATTTCTAGGTATATTCTGGGGGCTAAGATTACAGGAAAAAAATGAAAAATATGCTTGTCCAAATAAAGTTCACATTCTATGAAAGGTAAAGAATTTGTATTTTAGGAAATAGATGTGGGAGACATTTTAATATCATTTGGGGACCAATTCAGGCTGGATCATGCTTCAGATACTTCCCAACTAAGCTTCTTTCTCTATGGATTTTGCTACCATGACTCAGCTGCCAAAGGCACTCCTGGATAGTCTCTTTTCCCTCTGTGTTATTTCATTTGGTACTCTCATCAGTTCCCATTAGCAACATTTTACTTACAATTCTCAAATCTACTTATCTGGCCACCAACCTCTCTGCTTGCATCTTCAATGGTTTATCAGACAATTTAACTTGGATGTTCCATAGATAACTTAAACTCAATATGTCCAAAATTGAATTTATTATCTTTCCCCCCAAAACCCTCACCTCTACTTAACTTCCCTGTCAACAGTTATCACCATCCTACACATTCAGATTCATATTATAATTGTCACTCTCAACTCTTTATTCCACCCCCACAAACACACACACACACACACACACATACACACACAAAATATCTGGTCTAAAGCTAAATCTTGCTAATTTTTTTTTTCTTTACAACTTTTCTATTTAATTCCTTCTCTGCTATGACACTACTTTAACTCTTGTCCAGGGTCTATCACCTGAACAATTGCAATAATCTGTCGATTGATTTCTCTGCCACAAGTCTTTCCTCACCACAATCTGTCTTCCACTAAAGCACAGGTGTAACTATGTCTTCTGCACTATTAATGAACTTGAATAGCTCTTTCCAAAAATCAAATATAAAATTCTCTAGTGTTCAAAGCCTTTCATAACCTACCCCCTCAATCTTTTCCATACATTCTTTGTTAGCAACAATGCTATGAGTAGGTATTAAAGAAAAGATTAAAAATTAATGGGAAAATAAGTAACTTGATCCTAGGTAACTTAAAGAATGTTACCTTTTAAATTGATGATAACTGTAAGAGAACATACCAAAATTTGGGGGATGAGCATATACTTAGAGGAAAATTTATATTTTAAATAGTTTTATAAATAAAAGAAAAAATTACTTTGAAATTAACTAGAATATAATTTTTTACAAATAAACAGTAAATTCAAAAAATTAAACAGATTAGTAAAATTGAAAGTAAAATAAAATTTACTTTTTAAATGCTCCTAGTTTTATTTGTTAAAAAATGAAATTTAATTAACAAATAAAACAAGATGTATTTTTGAAAAAAAAAATAAGCTATTAGCTAACTTGATAAAGAAAAAGGAAAAAAAATTACCAGTATCAAAAAAAAAAATTAAAAGAGATAAATTATGACAATTAAGAAATTAGGAACATATGGAAACTTTGTTCATTCATATTACAAAAAAAACCCAACTTAAGTGATATGATTTTTAAAAAACTAAAAAATATCCAGATTTACAAAACAAAAAAATAGATAATTTAAACAATCCAATCTCTTAAAAAAAAACAATTCAGCAAATCACAAATGTACTTCCAAATGCCAGATGGATTCACAAATGCATCTTATACAATAAACATAGGATATTAATTATAATATTAAACATACTGTTTTTTAAAAATGCAAAAGCAGAGACCAAATACTTTATATGATGTTTACATGAGAAGCAAAACTGAAAAATAGAAAACTATATCTTTAATGAATAGTGATGTAAATTTTTAAAAATAAAATCTTAGCAAGGTGGTATACACAACATATCTTAAGGATTATACATTTTGATGAGATTGGATTTATTCCTGGAATAAAGGACTGGGTTCATATTAGGAAAGACATAAACATCATTGAAGATACATGAAGAAAAACAAAAAAAGTTTTATTATATCAATAGACAAAACATTTATTATATCAATATGTTTAATATATTGACATAATATGATATCAATATATACAGAAAGTTTTTTGATAAAGTGTAATACATAGTCTTATTAAAATATTAGAAAACATAATAATAAATGGACATTTCCTTGATGTAGTGAATGTGTATGTGTGTGTATGTGTGTGTGAGACTAAGAGTCAGAATTATACATAATGAAGAAAAAATAGTAGCCTTTCCTATAGGATCACAGCCAAAATAAGGATCGTCAGCAATACTATTTGATATAGTGCTGACTACATTAATTAAAACAAGAAAAAGGAATTAGAAGACTAAAAAAAACACAAGGAAGAAACAAAACAATCACTTTGGACAGATAACAATGATGGACTAGAGATTCAACTGAAATTAACTGAAACAGTTAATAATCAGCAAAAGTTACAAAAAGTTTTCAGCATATAAAATGCATATAAATAATCAGTATTTCTATACATTATCAACAAAACATATTAGGAAGAAATAGAAAAAGAAATTCTCTTTAAAATAAGTACAAAATAAAAATATTTGAGAGTCCATCTATAAAGACATATGTAAGAATCTATGGATGTGATAAAATACTTTTCACAAATAAAGGCAAGCCTAAATAACTGGAGAAATATTAATTGAACATGGATAAGCCAATATCCATATATAAAATGAGAATGCTATCTAAATTAATTTATTTATTCAATAACATACAAATCACAATACAAAAGGATTACCTTATAAATCTTTAAAAAAAAACTGAAATCCATCTGGAGGAACAAAAGGTTGAAAATCTCAAAAAAAAAAAAAGGGTGGGAAGGGGAGAAAGGGGACCTACTAGTACCAGATGTTAGCTATTCAACAAATCACAAATGAAAATTATTTGGTTAAGAAATAGAGAGGTTGGTCTGTGGAACAGATTTGTCACACCACATACAGAAACATTCATATAGAAGTCCAGTGTTTAAGGAATGCAAAGATCCTAGGTACTAGGGTAAGAAGTCATTATATAACAAATTTTTTTTTTAAATGCTGGGAAACCTGGAAAGCAATATTGCAGAAACTTGATATAGTTCCATATCATATCATATCATATCACATCTCAAGACAAGGTTCAAATAAATTCATGACTTAGACAAAAACTTTGAGACCAACCACATTTACAAAAATATGTAAAAATATCTATATCTGTCCTTTTGTTGACTTTTTAATATCCTGTACTAACACATACTTTTTAAAAATATTATTTTATTGTTTAAAGAAAAGAGTTAATTTTTAAAAAATTAATGGGATTTTTCAAAACACATATTCTATTAAGTCTTTGTATAATTAGTTCAGACTAATGAATTTTAATCAAGACACAAACACAACTATACAAAAGCAAAAAAAAAATTTGTAATAGTAAATTTGGAGCAAGAACATGTGGTAGCTAATGCCACCTTGAACACAGTACTTCTGTGAACATAGGCATGTTATATAATCTTTTGGGAGCCTTTAGTTGCCCCATTTATAAAAAAGGATTATTTATTGGTCGGCTTAGAAGTCCATTCCAGCTCTAAGTCTTTGATGTTCATTTGTAAAATCAATTTCACTAGATGATTTCCATAAAAATTCTAAAACCTATGGTTAGATGATCTCATAATTCCATGGCATACCTAAATACTAACTAATATCTACAAGGAGTGAAAATGATGAGTAAATTCATGAATTAGAGTCCAATTTTTATTTCTACTATAAACTCATTTCAGTAAATTAAGATACTCTTTCTTGACAAATTATTAAAAACAACCTAGATATTTGAATTTCACATGCTCCTTATTTGCATCAGGGACTCAAGCCCACCCACCACTTTTATAGACTCATATCTATACCAATCAATAAAACAATGATATTTTAAAAGTTTCAAATCTTCCAAATAAAAGTACAAATGGAACTCTGATTTATAACTTATGAATTAGTTACTTATTCTTCCCTTGTACTGGTGACATATATAGATATAGATATAAATATTCAGAAAATATGTTCTGTATGAACATATGTGTACAGCTAAAAATTATATCCAGTAAGCTACTATATTAATAATAGAAAGCTCATGCCCTAGGCTACACTGGAAAAATTTTATCTTTCAATTACATGTAAAACAAAGCCAATTACATCTCCTACCTTGTGCAGGACATAATGATATTTTATGGGTGCTTTGTAATGAAAAGATGAGAGATAATAAAGAGTAAAAGATATTTAGCAACATAAAAGATAGAAATATTTGGTTAATACATATTCCAATGATTTCATATAATAGGAAGCCCAAAGAATCCATCTATACTACAAAGAGTGATGGCAAATAGTCTGATTAATGCAAAGGTTCTGTGTGGGTGTGAGTGTGGGTATATGAGAGAGAGAGACAGAGAGACAGAGACAGAGCTAGAGAGAGAGAGAGACAGAGACCCTTTTTCTGGTATGGATTATAACAACCCTTTCTCAGAATAATATTCTGAAATTCATGATATAAAATATGTGAGTACAAATGAAATTATATTCAATTTCATTTCAATTATATTCAAATTCATTTGGTCAGAATACTGACATTTTAAATTAAAAAGTAGTAAAGTTATATTGAAGAGGTAACAATGTCACTAGATCTCAGTTTCCACATCTGTAAAATGAAAGGATTTAAGCAGATGGTCACTGAGATCCCCTTCAGTCCTAGATTAGTGAGTCTGCAATGTGAATATGGCAGAAGTTATACATACATTCAACTACCTTCAAACATAATAGGTATTCTAATAATGTATAAATTTTGATAAAATATATCTATGCAACATCAGACTTCTAGATAAAAATTTAAAAGTTAAATTAATCAGATCATAGATTTAGAGTTGGAAGGGACCTTAGCAATCAAGTAGTATACCCCATCAAATTCTAGAAGAGGAAGCTGAAGCACAGAGAGGTAAAGCTGAACCTAAAGTAAGTAACAGTCCTAGGATCCAGACCCAAAATGACTCCAAAATCCAACAGGCCTTCTTCCACATTGTTAGATGATACCAAATGCTGAAGTACCTGAAAACATTTGGATGTACTGAATGAACACTCACTATACATAAGATACCTTCTGCTACCTAGGAACTTACAATCAAATTGAAGACAAAAGACCAATACACAAAATAACAATAAAATAGTGATGGATATGTCCTGGGCATTGTTCAAGATTCAGGTTCTAAATGCAAAAATGGAAAAAAAAAAATAGGAAGGAGAAATGACTAGAAGCAGAAAATTCTGGGAAGGAATTATCAACACAATGAGATAATGCCATATGCAGAAAGCCACAATATATCATACAAATTTATATTTCACTGATTTTTATGATCCTGATAACACAGAAATAGGTTCAAAGAATGATTATATAGCCATATCTAGAGCTTTAAATAGTACTGACTTTCATAATGTCAGAACTCTAGAATGTTATTCATATGCTCTATAGGTAATAGATTTAATTTTTTTCTTTACATACCATGATCACACCATCATTATCAACTGATATGCATGTCAACTTTCAAAAAGACATATTTAACTTTTTAAGAGCAATTTCATATGTTATGATATATTGTGACAGTCACTCAATAATGAATTTATTCAAAGTTTCTTTTGAAAATTAAAAATAACTTTGCTTTAATTCTAAATTCATTTGATAAATAGGAAAAATAATAAAGAGAAGTTTACTTGCTTAGGCTTTCCAAATAAAAGATTTTAAAATAACCTTAAATTGCAACAAACTTTCAGAAATCAGAAGCATTCAAGTTAGTAAATTTTGTTCTTGAATAAAAACAAAAATGTATTTGAAGAATTTTTTTTTTTACTAAAAGTCTACTCAAAACACATAAAACTTAGCCCAGTTTCCTTTTTTATATAATAAAAAAATGAAATAAGTGAATTTTGTAAACTAAAATGTTTGGGATGTTGGGAAATTAGGCCCCACTATTGGAGACTATAAATTTACCTATATGAAGTAGCTGGATGTGATGATGCAATCTGAAGGTTAATATAACCTCAATTAAAATCAAGAAGCTCTTTAGAAAGTTAATTGATTGTGAAAAAACTCCAAAAAACTATTGCTTTGCCTTCTTTTTTTTTTCTCTGCCTTGCCACCTCTCTTCTCCTCTCTGACTCTTCAAACAAAAGCGAGAATGGTGGTGATGCATCATTTATAAATTACTTTGCAATTGCACAAAACCAAACATTACTTTGAAAACAAAACAAACTCCTGCTGTGGTCGCAGCATGTTTGATGGGAGCCCTTCAAAAGCATTCATGGACTAATGGAGGCTGTTTACGTGGAGGCTTCGATCCATACCTGCTGTCCCCTGTCACTCCCTGGAAACTTGGTGGCAGATGTTGCTGTGCTAAGTTCTCTCTGAAGTGGCTCTCTGTCCTCATCTCCCCACCACAACAGAGTCAAACTATATTAGATCTCTTTATTTGTGCCTAAGGCAAGTTTAGGAGCACAGCTGTGTCCACCCCAGCTCTACCTTTGGTGTTTTGGACCCCCAGGCAGCAAATGTGGGACCAAAACTGTTCTGCCACAATCAACTACGTCCACTGACAATCCTGCAGCCTCCCTGCAGGCTGGGAAGGACCTGTGCCTCTGTTCCACAGATGTCAGAGACAACCTGCTAACTCACACCTGTACAAGCTTCCCTAACCTTGCGGATTGTGAGATGAAAAATGGATGACTCTGAGGACTTCCATTCACAATCAAAGCTTCTTGTCTTGTCTGTGTGCAGCCCTCAAACTGGGCCACCCTCTGTAGGAGCAGGAAGCGTGGGATAGGGGAGGGGCAGGGATTTTCTTTCTCTGCTTTGATACTTTATGCCTAAACTTCAATTAGTTGATCAAGGACATTAATTCAGTAGTGAATTCTTCTGAAAACTAGTACAATGAGACCTCTGAGCAGGAGAAAGAAAACATTTGTTTGGCTTGGAATTTAGCATAACAAGACTTCCAGAGAGAGGAGGAGGGGAGGCGGAGGGAAAGGAAGAGGAGAGAGGAGACAGAGACAGAGAAAGAGACAGAAATGGAGAGAGAAGGAGACAGAAACAGACTGACAGAGACAAATAGACGGAGAGAGAAACAAAGATACAGAGAGACACACAGAGAGAGACAGACAGAGAGATGGAGCTGAGAGAAAGAGAGAGGGGGGAGGGCAGGCAGAGGGAGAGGGAGAGAAACGGAGAGAGACAGAATGAGACAGAGACAGACAGAGACAGACAGAGACAGAGACAGAGAGAGAGGAGAGAGAGAGAGATGGTGACAGAAAGAGACACACACACACAGATGGGGGAAAGAGAGAGACTCAGAGAAAAACAGCGACAAAGAGAGACAGAGACAGATAGGGAGAGCACCCAGGAGAGAGGGGGAGGAACAGAGGGAAGAGGAGAGAGACAGAAACGAAAATAGAGCAGAGAGAAGAAAAGGAGGAAGGGAGGGAAAGAGAGAGGAGAGGATAAAGGTTGAGACAGATTCTGGGTCAATTTTGTTTACCGAACTGTATTCTCTTGGGGGATTAGAAAGAGCAGGAGTTTTATAGTGAATTACTTCTGAATAAATGGTTTTTTAGGAGAGAAGAAATGCAGTTAACTAGGAAGTGGTGATTTTATTTTGGTGTCAGACGTACTAAAGATGACAACGTATTTTCTACCTTGCTAACCTACTTGTCTTTTTTTTTTTAAACATCTCTACAGATCATTTCTTAAAATTTTGTTTAATCTTGCTTATTCACTTGTTGCTGATACTAGATAAATCCATCTGCCTTTTCTATGGCCTTATGAACAGACAAAGATTTTATGTAAGTGGTCAGCAAGGCAAACACTGTCAGGAAATCCACAGAGAAATACTTCTCTTGGCACAATTCACTCATTGCTTAGTTTGGGTTTATACTTTTCTAAAAGCATGGAAACAGTTTGGTGACAATTTGTTTATGTACAAAATAAGATTTTGGGGATACTCTCTAAAATATAATTTCAAAATATTTTTTTAAAAGTTGATTCAATTTTAAGGGATTATTTTGCAAAATAATTACAATCAACTTTTTATGAGAAAATAATATTGAAATTTGGAATTAAACATCCCAATATCTGCCTCTAGGCTATTTTTTCTGTCTACTACTCTAGTCTACCAAGTGGCAGGTCAACCCAGCAACAATCAAGTATCATGAGCTACCTTCTCCCTCCCTGTCCCAAGCTTCTAACTGGACCCAAAAGGAGACTCTTCAGGCCCATTAGAAAACAGGCTCTTCAGACTGCCCTACCTTTCAACCTTCCCACAAATGCAGGAACTCTGGGCTCCCTCTCAAAGGGAAAGAGAGCAAATAGCAAGTGAATGGGTTTTACCAGATATCCTGTTCCAGACCCTCCAGACTCTTAGACATTGCCATTCAATTTGCTAATATGCTCTGAAGCATCTTCTATCTGTCTACCAACTGACTTCTCTCTGCATGCTGTTTGCTCTTTTTAGAATGTGACCTTAGTGAGAAGGACTATTTAGCTTTTCAACTTGTACCCTTAGCACTTAGCAAAGTGCTTGTGACATTATAAGTGCTCAGTAATTGCTTTTATCTTCTTTCATGTATGAAAGAGGCATGCTGAGTCCTTAACACATAAAGGTGATTATTTGAAATTTTGAGGTCAATTTTGAAGTGTCTCACAGTGTGTTTGGATCTCTCCTCAATAAGGGAACCAGTTTTATAGGGATGTAAAGTTGCACAAGGGAGAAATGTTCCTTCTTTTATGTCATGGAATTTGGTGCAATCCCACACTAGTATCTAAAGAGGTTATGACAAGGTGACTAGCTACTTCAAGCTACTAAGAAGAGTTGAAAATTCTTGAATGAATATGCTGGTACACATTTGGGAAAGGACAGAAAGAAGAAAGGAAGGAAGAAAGGAAGGAAGGAAGGAAGGAAGGAAGGAAGGAAGGAAGGAAGGAAGGAAGGAAGGAAGGAAGGAAGGAAGGAAGGAAGGAA